>PYAF01001184.1:944642-968463 GCA_007407185.1 Glycine tomentella
ACCATACTTCTAAGAGGAAATTCTAAAGATTATATCCAAGTTTTCTATACCACATAATGTTACTCAACTATAGCTTGAATTTAGCTCAATTGCTTCTTAGAAGTAAAAACATTTAGAAACTACTTTTGAATTTCTAATAGTCCTAAAATATTTCTATCAATCCATATACAATAAATAGAAATATTGGGGTGTTACACTTGATATCTTGCACACAAACAAACACTTAGCATTATATCAGGTCTACTAGCTGTCAAATATAACAAGGATTCAATCATTCCTTTGAATTTTGACTCATCAACCTTCTTTCCATTTTCATCTGAATCTAGATATGTTGATGTTGCCATTGGAGTTGCAGCATCTTTGTTTTTCTCCATTTCAAATTTCTTAATTACTTCAAGGCAATATTTGGATTGATTGAGAAATGTTCCATTCTTCATTTGCTTCACTTGAAGTCCAAGAAAGAATGTTAATTCTCCCATCATTGACATTTCAAATTCTTTCTGCATAGCTGAGGAAAATTCCTTCATAGCAAATGATTAGTTGAACCAAAAATTACATCATCAACATAAACTTGAACCAATAAGATATAATTCTCATGCCTTTTGATGAACAAGGTTTTGTCAACATGGCCCCTTGTGAAAGATTGTTCAAGTAAAAACTTGCTTAGTCTTTCATAACATGATCTGGGAGCTTGCTTCAAACCATGAATGGCCTTTTTGAGTTTAAAAACATAGTTAGGATGTCTAAAATCAGTAAAATCAAGAGGTTGTTCATCATATATATCCTCCTCAATGTATGCATTTAAAAAGACACTTTTAACATCCATTTGAAAGAGTTTGAAGTTCATTAAACATGCATAAGCAAGCACTAACCTGATTGCTTCCAATCTTTCCACTGGAGCATAAGTTTCTTCATAGTCTATGTCTTCTTCTTGGTTGTAACCTTTTGCAACCAATCTAGCTTTATTTCTGACTATGATTCCACTTTCATCAAGTTTGTTTCTAAAAATTCATTTTGTACCAATAGGTTTAAGAAAGGATGGTCTAGGAACAAGTTCCCAAACTTAATTTCTCTTAAACTGATTTAGCTCATCATGCATGGCAAGCATCCAATGTTCATCATTCAAGGTTTGATCAATATTCTTAGGTTCAATTTGAGAAACAAAAGCCATATTACAACATAGGTTTCTTAATGAAGATCTAGTAGATACTCCCTTTGAAACTTCACCTATGATGTTGTCAAGTGATAGGTCTCTTGTTGTTCTCCAATCTTTAGGCTCTTGAACAGGGGTTGATGGTATTGCTTCAGCACTTGGTTCTTCTTTCTCTTTATTTAAGGAATCATTTAGCTAAATAAATTCTTCTATTTGGCCTGCATCTACATCACACTTCTTTTCCTTTTTAAAGGGATTAGACTCATCACAAATAACATGTACAGATTCTTCTATGCATATTGTTCTTTTGTTGAATACTCTATAAGCTTTACTATGTAATGAATATCCAAGGAAAATTGCTTCATCAGCCTTAGCATCAAATTTTCCAAGTGATTCTTTCCCATTGTTCAATACAAAACACTTGCAGCCAAAAACTCTTAAGTGAGAAATATTGGGTTTTCTACCTTTGTATAGCTCATAAGGGGTTTTCTTTAAAATAGGCCTTATAAGTAATCTATTCAAAGTGTAGCATACTGTACTCACAACATCAGCCCAAAAATATTTTGGCAAATTTGTCTCATTAAGAAGAGTTCTAGCTCTTTCTTCAAGAGATCCATTTTTCCTCTACACAACACCATTTTGTTGAGGTGTTCTTGGAGCTGAAAAATTATGGTTAATTCCATTTTCTTCATAGAATTTTTCAAAATGTTCATTTTGGAATTCACCACCACGACTTCTTATTGAGATAATTTTGCTACCTTTTTCATTTTGTGCAAGTTTAGCCATTTTCTAAATACAAGGAAAGCATCACTTTTGGATTTCAAAAACAGAGTCCAAGTGAATCTAGAGTAATCATCCACAATGACAAGCCAATAATAATATCACCTAAACTCATTGTTCTATAGAGACCAAACAAGTCAATGTGAAGTAGTTCAAGTGGTCTAGTGGTGGAAACAATGTTTTTGATTTGAAAAGATATCTTGGTTTGTTTCCCCTTTTGACAAACATCACAAAGTTTGTCCTTCTCTAACTTGAGTTTAGGTAACCCAATTACTAAATCTTTTCTTATAAGCTTGTTTATGTGGTGCATGTTTATGTGACTAGCCCTTCTATGCCATAGCCAAGATTCATCAATCTTGCTTATAAGACAAGAAGTGTTATGGAAGAATGCATGGTCAATTGAGAGTAAGTAAATGCTACCTTTCCTTCTAC
This sequence comes from Glycine tomentella, assembly GCA_007407185.1. NCBI lineage: Eukaryota > Viridiplantae > Streptophyta > Magnoliopsida > Fabales > Fabaceae > Glycine > Glycine tomentella. Next base: position 947,008 of record PYAF01001184.1, read on the forward strand.
CTATATGGATTACTTCACCACTATTCCCATCACAAATCGTACAACAGTTCTCATTGAATGTAACTTTAAATCCTTTGTCACAAAGTTGACTTATGCTCAAGAGATTATGCTTCAAACCTTCTACATAAAGAACATTCTTTATCTTTGTTTTGAAGTTGTCTCCAATGTTGCCTTCTCCAATGATCTTGCCTTTATTATTATTATCCCCATAAGTGACATATCCACCATCTTTAAGTGTTAAGTTTGTAAGCATGGACATGTCTCCAATCATATGCTTAGAGCATCCACTGTCAAGGTACCATGTTGAGGATTTAGCTCTTAGACATACCTCAGTTCCATAACATGAGAGATCATCATCTTTTTCATTGATTATGGAAGTGAGACACATGTTAGCTTCTTCATTTTCAGTTGAAGATTCTGAAGTTGTTGACTCATTATCTTCCCAAGCTATGTAGGCTCTTTTAGATTTTCCTTCCTTCCTCATCTTGTTCTCTCATTGTTGCTTTTTCAAGTAGATTGAACATTCAGATTTGATGTGGCCAGGTTTACCACATTCAAAGCATGTAAAGTTGTTGTCAATCTTCTTGTTGCTATTGTTGTTGTTGTTGTTGTTGTTGTTGTTGTTGTTGTTCTTGCTGATCTTTGTGAACCTTTTGTTCTTATTTTTCTTCAAGAACTTGCTGAATTTTCTGACAATTAAGTTCATGTTGTCCTCTTCTTCCTCATCATTTGTTTCATCCTCTTTTTCAACTTTTGAAGTTACAGTTTTTAATGCTATGCTCCTGTTTTTCTTTTCTGCATCTTCATTACAAGTTAGTTGAGACATTTCAAGCTCATATTCAAGTAGCTTACCAAATAGTGCAGCCATTGATATCTTTGATAGATCTTTGGATTCCTTGATTACTGTCACCTTTGGTTGCCAAGTCCTTGTTAGACACTTTAGGATCTTGATGTTTAATTCTTCAGTATCAAAGATCTTTCCAAGTCCCAATAGATGGTTGACAATATGAGTGAATCTTGTCTGCAGCTGAGAAATGCTTTCATTGGTGTTTATCTTGAACATCTCATACTCATGGATCAATGCATGCTTCCTTGATCTCCTAACTTCTTCAGTTCCTTCATGAGTAATTTCAAGCATCTCCCACATCTCTTTTGCACTTGTACATCTTACTGTTCTGAAAAATTCGTCAGAGGAAAGTGCAGAGATGATCATATTTTTGGCTTTGAAATCATATTGGACTTGTTCAGCATCAGTCATCTCATCCCATTCTTTGGGAATCAATTCATTGGCAACAGTTTTCTTTGGAATAAAAGGACCCTTTTCTATAGCATTCTAAGCACCTGGGTCATTTGATTGAATAAAGATTTTCATTCTATTTTTTCAAAAACTGAAATGTTCCCCTTCAAACATACGAGGTCTGTTTAAAGAAGCACCTTCCTGGAAGGTTATTTGTGAGGTATTCATTTTTCTTATTGAAGAAAAACTAGTGATCTAGAATAACTTTCAAGAACCAGCTCTTGATGCCAATTGAAAATAATAGGAATACTTCACAACAACCAAGAGGGGGTGAATTGGTTGAACCTTGATATTTTAAAATCAAATTCAAATCAAAGTTTCAGGATCTTTATCACTTACAAAACCAAGAAACCTTTTACTCAATCAAATAGCTCATCCCAAGAATTCAATAGATCAAAATAAAATATGTTGAACAATGAATATGATTCAAAGAATTAAAGATCAATGAATAAGATGAGATTAGAGATATAGAAATAAGAACACAAGCAATTTATACTGGTTCACTTCAAAACCTGAAGCTACATCCAGTTTCTTCTAATTCACACTGAATTATAGTTCCACTATTATAAAATATTCTTACAAGCTTTTACAAGAACCTCCCCTTTATCAACCCTAGATAAAAAACAGAAATCTAAAACCCTATTAGACTTCTAAGGAGAAAGATTCAGAGAACACTACTCTAATCTTTATGCTAGAGAACCCTTCTCTAGTCCTAAGCTATAAGAATCCTATTACAATAGCTAAATTCAACAAACTATGTAAACAAAATTACAATCAATTAGTTAAGGAAAGAAACAACCTGATGATCCAGTGAATGACATGCATATGAATGAACAATTCAGGTTAAAATACAAAAAACAAACTCAGAAAATTCTTCTTCCTTAACCTTTGGAAGAAACTTCTTTCTTTTAGAATCACTCAAAAACCCATGAGTGTTTTAGTTGATGCAAGAACTCATAGAACTCAGAAAATCACTTTGAATGTGTTTAAAAAGCTTGTGTATGCTCAGACTACGAATTGATCAAGTTACAAAACAAGCTGAGCCTTGGTTATATTTATATCAACTTTTGTAACTGTCAGTAATCGATTAAACGTGCCTAATAATCGATTAAAACGCTCATGTAATCGATTAAAACAAACTTTTAATCGATTAATATGTTCTACAAATTTCTGGACATGAGCAACGAGCAAAATAATCAATTATTCCGTCTTGTAATCGATTAAGACAGCAAACTTCAAATTATCAAAATACACTATGTAATCGATTACTGTATTTGGTAATCGATTAAATCAGAAAGCTTTATAAAACAGAATAAGCTATGTAATCGATTACAACATTTGGTACTTGATTAAGATAGGAAGACAATATTTTCAATTAAGTCTGTGTAATCGATTACTACCTATTGGTAATCGATTCTTCCAGAGAGTCTTAAAACCATGTATAGCAATGTAAAGCTTTGTAATCGATTACTATCTATTGGTAATCGATTAAAGTGTTTCAACAAAGCAATGTATGTGAAAACAAAGGTTAAATAATCGATTATTCCGATAGGTAATCGATTACTTTGTTCTTGAAAGCTTTTCCAGAATGAACTAAGAACAATTTAATCGATTATATCTGTAATGTAATCGATTACAACAGTATAAAAATAATTTTTCCAAAAACCTTTAAGTCAAAATAAATTCTTAGTTTATTCTGGAAAAACTTTCAAGAACAAAGTAATCGATTACCTATCGGAATAATCGATTATTTAACCTTTGTTTTTACATACATTGCTTTGTTGAAACACTTTAATCGATTATATCTGTAATGTAATCGATTACAACAGTATAAAAATAATTTTTCCAAAAACCTTTGAGTCAAAATAAAACCTTAGTAAAGTATTAAAAGCTTTGTTTGATTTTCAAAAAAACCATTTTGTTAAATCAATAACTGAATGATTGAATGTATGAATGCATGGATCAATCAGATTGTTTTCCTTTTATAGAAAATTCCAAGTCTTCAAGCATGTTGAAAGCACAAAACTCTTCTTGTATCAAAGACTTCCAAACATCATGAAGCTCCCCCTGTGTCCAACACTTATCAAGTGACAGATACTTAATTATTTATAAACTACCATATTATCTACAAGTTACATATTATCTATAAAGTATACATTATCAGTAAGACAAATTATTTGTTAGTCATTATTTATAGACTACTAATTATCTGTAAGGGTTGTTACACCACTATAACAACCCCGACATACAAGGATCCGAGGCTCCCCCTCACCTTATAAATATCAAGTTTCATCTAACCCTTCTACACATTCACTCACACATACTGAAATTCTCACATTGAGAACCACCCAATTCACATCAAGAGACATCTACTCTTTGCACTCATTCATCCTCACACTTAGTTATACACACTGTAGCTCACACACATTTCGATACACAGACTTGTTCTTATACATTATTCTCATATGATTGATGTACTTACTTGAGCGTTAGAGTTTTGTTCCTTATTTTTGCAGGTCCCCCTCTTAACAAGGCCTACTCACTATCCAATGTGCAAGATTTAGAACTCACCTTGACCACGTCTATCCTAACATGTACTATTTCTAGATTTTGACAAGTACATATGTAATAATAGGTTCAATCCTTAGTTCTTAGTTCGTAATTATGGAAAAATATATATTAAAAGAGGTGAATCTCTTAAATAAATATGAGTATCTTGGATTTAATTAATCATTGGCTTAAAAGTGAATGATATCTTTGTTAAACAAAAAAGAATCAAGACACTATATTTTCTTGGTATGTGTTGTTCATTGTCAAGATATCACAATTTGTATATTGTATCTAATATGAACAAAAACTAAGTGGTAATACGAGAAAGTAGAAACGTATGTTTGTAGCAACAATTCAATATTGTTGTTCCTTGATTCGCCTTTTACAGCTCTAACTAGCGTTAGGTGGGAGCCATCTAAAAGCAGTGTCTTTATCACCTTACTGTTCAAGTGCCCATAATTGGAACATCACCAAGGTACCCTTATTCCATCGACCATTCTCATCAACAATAGTAACAAATTATATACAAATTAATTAGATATGGGGTCTTATTATTATGATTAACAAGCATATACATACACATTAATTATTTGTGGTTGCCTTTAATCTCTTTGTTACTGACATGATCTCCATAAATAAAAGTTAAGCCTCGAATCGTATTGTGCAGAACAGAAGAAACTATAGTGGAGGAATATCCAGAACCTGCTTTTCCGGGTTTCCCCTTTATCTTACTAATTTTAAATTGCATCATACACTCATGTTGCCTATTATTTTAGTGAGGAGGGGATATAATTAGATTCCAAACATACTACTTTTTTTTTTATCTCATCTTATTGTATCAATCATTTTATCTTATATTTTTCCTTCTTTACTTTTTAGATTTTAACTTTCATGTACAAACAAATAATGATTTTTATGTTATCAAATGCTTAAATATTACTCTAAATATATTTTTTAAAATAATTATTATAAAAACTAACCAATTTATCATATACGATAATTTATAATAATATATAATATATAGTATAGAAAATTATATTATCAATGGATTCTAATTAAATTCTTCTTTTATATACCTATTTTTTCATTAAAAATAATTAAAAAAAATTCGCTCTTTGCGCCATCTCTCGTTGCCAAATTAAGTAAAGGGAGACCCCTTTACAAAATCGTATACTGTAGCAGATAATAACATATTTGAAAATTTTCTTTTTCTTAACTTTTGTCTAGTGATATGATGTTTTTTAATGGAAATTCAAACACCCTATATCATGAAACATATTTTTTGAAGGGAAACAGTAAAAAAAATGAAACAATGAATTTAATTCGGATTACTAACTGTAATGAATTTTTTTTTCTATTCTCATCTAATGTTAGATTGCAATATATGCTGAAAATTTTAAACTTTGTAATAACATTACTTTAAAAATCATACATAAGATAATTTTTTAATTGGTTAATACTGTAAAATATAATAATAGTGTATGAAAATTAAAGTAAAACACAATTTAGTCTTTTAATTATACAGAAATTAAATTTAAATATATATTAAAATTATCATTAATATCAAAATAATGAAATAATAATGTAACTTGATTACCATCAGTTGAAAAACCAATAATGTCAAAATTTTCAAATTAATGGGGGAACAGTAGAAACACTCTTTTTAAATTGTCATTTTAAATTACACTTATCTAAATAAAACTAATATGTTAGCATTTATTTATTTTTTAAATTATAATTCTATAACTTTATTAATTTTAGAAGTGACATGTGAACCTATTTTTACAAATCATTTATAAATCACTTTTACAATTGAATGTTTAAAAATAAATTTAGTACATTTTAGCAATAAACGGGCCGATTTCGTGTTCATCAGAAATGCAATTGATCCGGATTGGCTGGTCAATCCCAGTTGGATTTCTGGTTGGACTGGTCCAACTCGACCAGGTTTCCAATTTAAATTTTTTTAAAAGAAATTAAATTTTTTTAAAAAAAATTAAATTTTAAAATATAAATAAATTTTTCTTACTCAAATAATATTAGTTATATACTTATATATAATAAATACATATACAATTTTGATTTTATAATATATATTAAGTCAAATTAAACTAATTATTAACTCATTCACTACCACGTGGGTCAATTACCCAATTTTACAACTATACCATTTGGAATCAAACTTCTAAATTTAATTTGCGTATCACTTCTATAGATAAACAGAAATAATTCTAAAATAAACAATTAAAATAGCCATTTGAAAAAAATATTGGTTTGGTGGACACAGACCCAATCATTCAATGCGGCGATCGAAAGAATGGCCCGCCAAATGGACGGTGCTGGTTGATGGAATGGTGGGCCATATCTCAGAGGATCATTAATTAAGACTCTGATGCCAGCAACTGCTCAATGAAAAGGGCAGAAAAAAAAAATTAAAAGAAAGAAATAGAAAAATGAGTTCTGCTATTTGTATTCAAAATTTATAGGCCTAATTTCTTATCTTTTTTAAAAATGTTAAGGTATGATAATTGTGTAATTTGCTTTCTTAGATTTCAATTCTACCAATTCTATTTTAATTTTATTTAATATTTCACTTATTATTTTGCTTAGCATATAGTATACAATCGAATTACCTTTTTAAGTTATTTACTTCAAATATTTTGAGTTTAACTCATTGTTATGTCATACACAGTTTATCATGGAAGTTAATTTCCTTAAATATTCGAGAAAACTAAGATGGAAAACCTTGGTTATAAATTAAATGTGAATAAACTTGAAAATTTTGATTAGTATAATTGAAACCTGATATCTAAAATTGTACAATCACAATACATGTGGAAAGTAAGAAATATAATTAAACTAATTTTATGTAATTTTTACACACAAGAAATGAGAAAAGAGAGAAATATATAATAAAATAAATTATAGTAACTATATAAGTATGTTAAATTTTTATATTCGTCCTAAAAGAAAATGAGGAATGATCCACCTGTTAGTCAGTGACATTGTACATTGGTTTGGGCTATAACTAGCAGCTGGATCCCACAATGGAGCCAACAACACCTGCAACCGACGAGGTCTTGCAGACCCCACCATCCATCTCTCAAAAATCTTAATCATCCATTCTCTAAAACCTCCAGATTCATATATGGCGAAGATTTAGAATCCGAATGAAAGCAGGGTATACTAAATGTAGTACAATTTTTACATTCACATTCACACTGTTTCATTTCATTTTTCCCTTTGGTAAACTGTTTCATCCCTTTTACTACACGAACCTTGTGACCCGGAATCATGCATAGAAGGAGGAAAATGTGAAAAATCAACCCAAATGTCAATTAATTAAGAAGGAAATTAATTAAACTAACTTACCAATTGTTATGATGATGGTATGGAAGTGAGTCGTTTTCTTTCTCTTCTCAACATAAAAAGCATAAAATTACAAATCACAAGACTTTCGGGAAAAAAAAGGAAGAGAAGAAAAGAAAAGCCAATTGCACAAACAATGATGATAAGATATCGTGTAGTGAAATAAAGCCAAATAATATCCAACTGTTAAATAGTGTCATATCTCTCTCAAACCCTAAAAAAAAACCTCTCTTCTCTCTTCTCTCTTCTTCCATCATCCACCACCCACCTCTTCCCAACATATTAACCACACCAAATTAAGAAATAAAAATAAATTCTCTTTTCATCAAAATAAACAAAACTCAATTCCGTAGGGCAAATAATAATCAAACCTCACGTCATCACGGCGTTGTGTTAAAACACCAAACTACTACACATGTAGGAATCAATTATCGAAGAAGAACAAGTTGATTGAATAATTTGTTGATAATTCATTGATCCTCCTCTTTTGTTGTTAATTATCATTCATGCTCATGCCGATCCTCGCTTCCACCATGATGTGTCGACTGTGACTCACTCGCCTGAGACTCGGAAATTCCGATCACCGTCGTTCGATAATTAGGGTTAAGCCCCGAAAGCATACTCAAATTCCCTTCGTTGTTGTTCATGTTCCCACCAATCCCAGAAGACCCTAATTGCTGACCCGGCAAAAGGGCCATTGGGGTTGGAAAGTTCATGAAATGCAACCCACTTGACATGGTTCCTCTATACAAAGCAGCACTGTTACTCACACCAGGGAATGTCCACAAAGGAGGAGCTTCACCACTCACACCACCACCTTGGTGGTGATTATTTGAATTCGCTAGCATCCATATGTTCGCCGGAATTTGAGCGTGGTGGCTCGCTGGAATTGTCCCCGAAGTGCTTGATTGCATCAAATAGTTTCCAATTTGGTGTTGTATAGTTGAGGATAGGTCTTGCTCCATGGGTCTTCTTTTTCTTCCCAAATTACCCTCTTCGTTGTTGTTGTTGTTGTTCTCTGAGGACAAGTCTAGTGATGATGATTCGCGCAATTCGTGCTTGGGTTGGAAGATGGGGTTGTTGTTGTTGGATTGGAAATTGAGGAGTGTTGTTGTTGTGGGAGGAGTGTTGGTGTTTTCTAGGAATAGGCTTCTTCTAGGTTGGAGGGAGAAGTTTGTGTTTTGGTAGTAGCTGGATCGTAGTTGGGAGGGGACGGACATGGAGGAGCCGGAGCTGCCGAGGGAGATGTTGAGGGAGGTGAAGTTAGCGGGGATGGTGCCGGTGCCGGTGGCAGCGATGACTGATGGCTCCGCCTGTTGAAGGAGCCACTCGATGGTCTCGCCATCTGACTTGTGTCCCAGCTCACGGGTGAGCTGGAACACTCTGGCGGCGCAGAGAGCCGGCATTCGAATTCGACGGCCGCGACCGTCGACCTTCGTGTGCCGGTCTTTGGTTGAGGTTCTTTTGGGGGGTGGTTTTTTGGGGGAGGGTTCGGAGGAGGGTGTGGGGAGGAGTTGGTTGTTGTTGTTGGAGGTGGAGGGTTCAGCTGAGATGGCTAGGGAAGGGTATGGGGAAGAGGTGGAGCAAGAAGAAGGGTCTTGTTGGTCTTCTTTCTTCTCGAGGAGTTGGAATGGGAAGTTTTGTCGGTGGTGGTTATGGTGATGGTGGTGGTGGTGGAAGTCATCACTACCTCGCTCCATGATCGCATGGGAATTGAAGGGGTTAAAAGTTGTTGTGTTTGTTTGTGTTTTTTGTAATTTGTGTTGGGGCGTGTATGTGTATGGTAGTTAATTGTTTTTATGGGACAGACTGTGATCAGTATAGTTTAATGTCTCTCCGGTGGGTTTTTTCTGATTCTCATCAATGGGCTATATTTGGAGGAGAGGGTGTGTCTAGGTTTTCTTTGCTTTCTTTTTTAGAGCAACAAGGGAAGGGAATTTGCTTTGAGAATTGGTGTGGTTGATTTGAGAGAGAGAGAGAGAGAGATAAGGGGGAGGAGCTAGCTGGGAGAGGGCATGAACTTTAAGCAACATAGATAATGAGTGGAAATTATATGGGTGAGCTTTAAAAAGCATGATTTTTCTCAGAAAAGAAATTTGCCTTGTTGTTGTGTTTTAGCTTTTAAATTGTATATTGTGTATAAACTGTTTTTTTTTAAAAAAAAAATTAATCCGTATGTCCAGTTGTATGGGGGGAGGTAGGTTTATGTTGTGTTGAATTTGAAATGGAAAGATAGAAGAGGTGGAATGTGAACGTGGAAAAATCTTAGATTTTATACAATTTGTTGTTTTTGTGATTGAAGGGAGGGAGAGTTTTCCCTTTTTATTGTGGTTGGACAGCCTCTTTGGTTCAGACTCCACGTGAGGTGTTCTTTTTTATCATTCAATCCATAAAGACAATGGTGGCCGTGGTGGGTCCCAATCCCAAGTCAAAAAATTGAAAGACCTGGAAAGGAAAGATTATCAGGTGGGTCCCTTCTCATTCAAGTAATCATTTCATTTTGCCCTTTGGCCTTTGCCTTTTGTTCTGCACTTTTGTTGGGGAACTTTGGGATTCCTCAATTCTCAATTTGCCTTTGCCAAATTTCTCTCACCCCTAAAAACAAGGTCTCTTTAAACCCATTTCTTCAATTCAATTTGCATATATACTTACTGGAGTTTAACATCATCTGGAACTCAGAAACTGAGCTTTTTCTAACATTAATATTGACATACATACTTATGCTTCATCACTTCTTGACCATTAGTAGTTTGCTAGGGCATTGATTGAATGACTTTATAGACCAACGCAACTAAGCATCTTAAGAATTGATTGCATGTATATCTTTGGATATACACAACAACTCCTTTTCTATATTTTTTTAAGCTTTTAAAGTTGTCAGCAACTGAAAAAGAAGCGAAATTTGTGGAAGAGGAGGAAATAAATTGTGTACGAGTGAAAGTTATGTAAGCTTTCAATACTGAACACTGATCTGCATAAAAATAGAAAACGAAGGACATAATAATTAATACATACTAAGAAATTCAAAAGTTACTTAGAGAGTTCCAGAATTCTCTAATATGTTTATCTAATTATAAACATTGAGGACTCAAGATTGTTAGGTACAAGTTCTTTAAGAAATAAAACTATTTGTTTCATGTAACTTTTTCTTTTTCTCTATTTGTACTTTTATAAAATATTAAATCTCTTGACAGATCAGAGGAAATTAGGAGAGCAAAGAGACTCTTCTTTTTCTGCTGATCACATAAAATTTATGTAAGAAAAATGATATGAGATTATCAAGTTTCTTTAAAAAATTATCATTAATAAATATATGTTGGCTGTTGGGCTTATTTACAATTATTTTAAAAAAATAAAGGATTAGATATGAATAAAAACTTAATGGCACGTGTTCGATTGAATTGAGATTAAACCTTAAAAAAAGACATTATCGAAAAAAAGTTAAATCAATAAGCTGTTCTTATTAGAATATGTTTCTTGTCTAACAAAACCCTTAATTTCTTGATATAGATATTGTATGTAGGTTTGCTCTTGATATAGATATTGTATGTAGGTTTGCACTAATATTGTAATACTTTAATGGAATTTGTTGATTTTCTTATTCAATAAAATCATTTTTTAATAGTCATAATTTATTTATCAATATCGGAAATTGATGTATATTATTGGTAAATAATATTATTAATTAACGTTTGCTTGCAATGCCTATATCAAAAATTGTATATTGTTATTAAAGTTCATTAATTTGTTTATAGAATTGAAATTGTCATTTAGAATATAATAATTTCAATTGTAAATAAAATTGAAATTAATTCAGAATCAAAACATTAATATTTGAGTTTTGTAAAAAAATTGGAGCGTATATTTATACATACTTCTAAGTTAAATTTTAGTTTCATTTTTTTGCCTCTAATTAAAAGTAGTTAAATTTAAAGTAAAATGGAGCAAGGAGCGATAGTGCATAGTAGGGCAGAGGATGGTAATGGAGGCAACCGTAAGTGGCATGGCATCAATTGTGGCAATGGCAGTAATATATATACAATAATAAAAATAATGATAGTGAAAATAATAAATTATAGTAATGATTGTAAGAATAATTAAGTGATCGATAAAAATGATGATAATAATAATAATAATAAAAATAGTGATATTGATAATCAAACTGATAATGATAATTGGTAGCATTTAAGGATATAAATAAGTTAATTGTATGTGCAATAGTTAAACTTAACTTATTAAATGAACAATCAAGTTTGTTTGTTCTAATAAACAAATAAGCCCAAGATTAACCTTAAGATCAATTATATAAATGTCTCAAACTCAAGTTTAAAATAACATTAAAAACTTATAAATAGCGTGTACAAGTATGTATAATATAGATAGTAAATTGTAATACTATCCTAAAAAAAAAATTCTTACATCATTTTTATGTTTAAATATTATTTTAAGATCTTTCTCTTAATTTTATCTCATCCTTTAATTTAACATGAAAAAATGTATGAAATTCTTACTTATTAAACTTAAAACACTTCAAGAATATATTCAATAGATAAAAAATAATAATCAACCTATATAGGAGATAAATTAAATAAGGAAAATTTAAACTTTATATTTTTCAACAAGTTAAATCAAAGTTTTAAATTTATTTTAAATAAAAGAAGTAAATTTGAACACGATATATTTATTTAATTTGCATACCAAACTTGAACTTTAAATACTCAACATGTTTATACCCTAAGTAGTGGCGACAATGTGAACAAGTGGGAGATGGTGGCAAGTGGAGATGTCAATGTAGTAGCAAAGACAAAAAAATGAGCAATTGCTAAATATGAAGATGATGTTAGAAATTGTGATTCAGATCAGTATAATGTTAATTGGGAATAATTAGGTTTAGTTGTATTAGAAATTCATAAAATTAAGGCTTGGCGATGTGATTCCAATGCTAGGATCTCCTAACATCATAAGTTAAAAACACATTTATTTTCTTGATATTCCATTTTTTAGGTACACTAATCCTTGTTCATATTTTTCTTCCTTTACAATCATATTGTTCAATTCATCACAAAATTTTACTTTATTTTATTTCTCTTCTTAATTATCTCTCACTTCTATTCCATAGAATATATACACTCGCGTAGAGTGAAAATGTTATTATTTTTTAATTAGAACTTTTAAAGTCTAATTTCAACTCGAAACCTAAATTTCATCCCTAATTTTATACATCAAACAAACACTTATTAAAAGACTATACAACATAACAAGTCTTTCAACTGTTTTTTTCTTTTTCTTTAGTATATGATTTTGTTTTTTTGTAGTGACGTTTATAATTGCTCTTTTTAACATTTTCTTTCTCGGGTTTACTGATAATGAAATGTAAAATATTAATATCCAACTCAGAATCATTATTTATTATAAGGCAAATGTTAATTTGTGTTTTTGTAGTATTGATTACAGAACTAAAAGGAGAAATAGTTTTGTTGAGATGTGCAAAATTTGTTGTACATGTTTTTTTTTTAATGTTCTCTTATGTTATGCATAATAAATATTTGGTTAAATCATGATTTTGATCCTCCTATTTTTCTAAATTCGCAATTTCAGTTTTCCTATTTTTTAAATGAGACATTTTGGCTCTCATTTAAAAAAATGTGATTTTAATCACTCCATTTTTCAATTGACACATTTTGTCTTTCACTTTTAAAAAATTTACGATTTTAGTCTCTTGACCAATTTCAAACATTAATAATGTAATTTTTTATTTCTTTTTTGTTATAAATTAAGTTTATCAGCTATTATCAAATAATTAAAAAAATCTGTTATGTGACTAATAAACAAACATGTGTCAACATTAACAGAATACACATCGATGTTTGAAATTGATCACAGAACTAAAATTATAAACTTTTTAAAAGTAATAGACAAAATGTCTCATCAACTGAATACATATATATGTTTTAATTGTGAATTTTTTAAATGTGAAAGATAAAATATTTTAATTAAAAAATGAGAGACTAAAATATTGTATTTTTAAAAAATGAGAGGCAAAATGTCTCAATTAAATAATTGAGAGACTGAAATCACAGATTTAAAAAATCTAAAGACAAAAATTATCTAAATATTTTCTCTTTTTAATTTCTTAATTAATATTTTAAGCACTTCACACAACCCTTATTATAAATATCACAAATGCTTAGGAGATTTAAAGATTTGATCAGAAAACAAAATTGATAAAAAAAAATAATAATAATAAGCATGAAGAACTTGTAGCAACTCATCAACGCACATGCTCTCGATTGCTTGTTATATATATCTTCTTCTCCTTAGGACCACACGAAGTATCGATTTCGTTTTCTTTGCATTTATGAACAAGCTTTAGTTTCTTGGTATGGAACTTGGCATTGACCAGAAACCTAGCTGGAGAAAAATATATTAAAGTGACACTTTGAGTTTGTGACACCCATATATATATATATATATATATATATATATATATATATATATATGTATATATAATGGGGCTAACCATACATACGCTAACAATGATGCTTGGTTTGAAGATGACAGTAAATCTTGAAACCGCACCCTACTCCCCTGAATATATCCAAACTTTTCCTTTTTCCTTTTCAGTTTTCACAGTTATTCTTCTAGTTACACATGGAATTGAATATTCAAATACTTTATTTTCTTAGCTAGAGTAACAAGTGTTTGGCACTTCCTTGGTGGTGGTTATACCACATATTTACTGATTTATTCACATTTTAATTTTTACTATTTAAAGAAAGAATTGAATGAAAAATAATTATATTTAATATCTTAAAAATATATTAAAAAATTATAGTAAGAAAATTTGAAATTATTATTTTTATATTTATCTTGTACTTTTTTCTATCTATCTAATTTTAAAGAAGAGTATACATGTACCAGAAAAGAATGTGAAAAAATCTTTTCAGTAAGTTACACTTACATTTTTTTGTGTTTTTCTCAAATTATACCCTATACTTCTTTTTTTTATGCATTACTTTTACCCTCTTCTATTAATGTCGTTGTTCGTTAAAGTAAATTATACGTGTATGTTTTTTTTCAAATTGCACTTGATACCCCTCCTTTTTTATACATTACTTTTACTCGATGACGCTAGTGTCCAGGGAACCAGACGCAATGATGATGATGACCGAAACTATGATGGAGGACAAGAAGGTGGTGGAGGTGGATATAGCGGTGGTGGTGGCTACGGTGGAGGCGGTGACTACCGTGGTGGTGGTTACTCCGGCAGGAGTGGGTGTGTCCGAATGTCGTGTTGGTAGGCGAGGACGACTATGAGGAGGAAGAGATGATGATGTCTCGTGGGATAAGGAGGAGGAGGAGGAGAAGAAGGTAGTGGTTGTGGTAAGTGAAGATGAGTTGTTGAAGAAAAGAAGAGTTTGCAAAATCCAAAATGTGATTTTGAGGAAGAAGATGAGGGTATTTTAGACATAAATTTTTATTAAAAATCATGTGACCAACATGTATCTATTGTTAAATTATTAAATGATATTTAAGACAAAGGAAGTTTAGATGTAATATGAGATAAACAATTAAAAGATCTTTTATAAGATATAAAAAATAAAAAATATCGAATACAATTTAAAAAGAAAAAATATAAAAGATACAAGTATAATTTTCTTTATTTTTTTTAATATAAGACAAAGTCTATGATGAGAGATGTATTATGCTATACTAAAGAACGGGGTAAAAGGTGTCAATTTAGTATGAAAAGAAAGAAAAAGAAAACGAATCTCTTATTTATCTCGTGAAAGTTAAAAATTGTGTTGATGTAGGCTTGGATAGTTTTTTTTTTTTTTTTTTTTTAATGAAAATCATGAGGGGGGTAGTCTTGGATGGTTGAACTACGTTGAGTAACTTCAGTTATATTATCTACCACATGCAACTGCACATCACGAATAATGACAAATAACGCCAGCCACGGATAGAAATTAGGTAAATTTTGGATTGCATGTAATCAATGATTAATTTATTGTGATATAACTGCAAATTAACAAGCATGATAATTCAATGCAAAAAAAATCCAATTAACCGGTATGTATATAGTCTACTTTCTACTTTAAATATTTGTCATTATGTAATCCACTTAGTTTGACCCAGAGCAATTATCGACTTAAAAATTTCAAGAATTAAAGCATCCTATCATGCACGTACTATAGTACTGTTAAGTGTTAACTAACTGTGAGTTGATTGTAATACCGAAGCGATTGACTTGTGATCTAGCTTATTGCATGTGACCCATTTTTCTAATTAGTGAAAAAACCACATTAATTCATTAGCATTTTTTTAATTTTAAACAATAAATTTGAAATTAGTGCCCTTCAACAAGTCCAAATTTTTTTAGGACGTAATGCTAAGTGCCCATGTGAGACTCCTCAGCTTTTTACCCCCACAAAAGCAAAAGCTCTTGTTGCGAAATTACATGCCAAGAATTGCAAAGACTAACACACAGACAACTTGACATAAATTAGACGCTCTCATGAACCCTTGATAACGACTCAAGTTCAGAAGTAAATTTTGATTTTGTCAAAATCAAACAAATTTGATTTTTATTACTAAACAAAAACGCCTGTCTTACATCTCAAATTAAAACTCATTTTACGGTAATGTTTATATTAATTTTCTTATTCACTTGCTCAGAATTAAAGCCACCGAGACATTTATTTAATCATTTATTTATTTTCCCATGACCTTCATCATTAGAGGGAGATATTTAATTTTTGCCCCGTCGTGAAAGGCATTAATAGTTGTGAGGAGCATATGCTAGTTTTAACCGAAATTATGGAATTACATTTTTTTATTCATCAATATTAATTGTTAATTTTTGTTAAAATATTTATAGAAAAAGTTTAAATTTATGACATCTTTTTCCATTTTTAATAATTTTTAAACTTCATTCTCAACTATCAAATGAATCTTATAATCCGTCAATTATGAAGTTACGTACATATGATGAACAATCAATTGTACCTCAAGTGTGAATTGAGATTGAGTGAATTAAAGGCTACTTAATTATGGATAAGCCATGAAACAGTGAAGAAATTGAAAGGGGTATTAGAATAATGACGTAAAATCAAATGTAGCACTTGTGTCCTGTCCACAAGGGCATCGTGGACCTGGTTGCTAAGCAGAGAAGTGGACCATATTAACCATGCATTGCTGCCTTTTCTGCGACCACATGCCTTATGTATGTCATTGAAGAAGACAGCCTACCCTCTACAATATCTATCTATATATATATAATAGCATATACACACACATTTGTACGTACATGTAAACTATATATTATTTAAGTCGTGTTTGTGATATATTATATATTGCAATTTCCTAATTAATCAGACAAGCTATTGCTAGCAACCCAATCCAACAACAACATCAATCTAATCAAGAGCCTCTCAGTCGATGCGTGTCTGATCCCACACCGCGGATTGAAGTTATCACATCACAACGGCAACTCGAAATATGTATATCTATCTTCAAATATGTGTGGAAAGGATTTACCACAAGTTTAACTACTTAATTCGTTCAAGATATTATAAGTTGTTGGAAATATTTTTATAAAAAATTATCATGTTTCTTAATTAACAACAATTATACAACTGTTGATGTCAATAGCATCAAAGGCCACGAGATGTATGAAGGCTATTAACCTACATATGCTTCAAAAAACTTGGTTTGAAGCATGATTACGAGGTTAGATAGCATTCAAGAGGCTCTCAAACAATTATAGTTAACGTCATTGAACGGGCAATGGCACATCAAGATTTAATTCTAGTTAATTTTATTGACCGTTATTTGTTACTTATATGCATAGTTGTGAAAATCGGTCCGGTCATTGACCCGGTCGAGGTAGTGGGTCACTGTGTCAGTGGTCCAACCGGTGGGTCAGTAATCAGCCCAGTTTGACCTAGCCTATATTAAAAAATTCAAAATTATATTATATATACGTATATAACTAACGTGATTTGATTAAGAAAAATTCATCCATAATTCTATACTGAAAAATCTAAAATAACAATTGAAATATTAAATTTGATAACACAAGTAAAGTATATTAAAAATAAAAAAGACTATAAATAACAACTATCTAAATAAAAACACAAAAGCTCATTTCAAAAAGTTATACGTAAACTGTAGAAAGCAAAAAATTGGGTACAAAAAGTAATTTTGGGCCCAAAGAAACCCTACTATATATTCATCTTTTCTCCCCCTCTAGCTGGCCACTCTTGCTGCCGTTCCTGCGCCTCTCTACCTTTTGTTTTTACACGACATATGATAGCATCACTCATCAATTGAAAAAATAAAAAAGACAAAGTGCAATTCATGAATATGTCGAGCACACTCTTCGTTTTTTTCTTTCATATTTAATTATTTAGTCAGTATTGCGTGTCCATGTATTTATCTTCCTTCTATTCCTTCCTACTGCGCATCTTCATCCTTCCATTCCTTCCTGCGACCATGGCCCCAAGCTGCGATGACGCCGGCGACGGAGATGGCGTGCCCTGAATCCCTGATGCAGTGAGCATGAGTACCTAACGCTGAAGCTTTTGCGTTTTGTGATTTTGTCTATCTGAAGTTTTTTTTTTTTTATTTTCCTAGGGCACCAACACGACCCATTTTGTGCGTCTGCAATTTTTTTCCTTCACCAACCCGGCCCGGGTCCTAAAACCCAGCCGAGTTTCCGGTTCTTATCAGAACCGCCCTGTTTTCTCCAGGCTAAATCGGGCCAACTGCATGGCTGGTTCGTTAGCCAACTCGGCCCGATTAATACTCCGGTTCCCGGTCCAACCAGCCGGTTCGAGCCGATTTTCACAACTATGCTTATATGTTTTGACGCTTAGAATGCATAAGAACATGATTTTTTACACTTCAATATGATAAAATTACCCGTGATCATTACGGTGGGTCATGTCAACTATGCTATAATAATGGTGTATATTTATTCTCCAAGTGTCAATTCGGACACGTTTGTTCGTCCTCCTTGTCAATCTTGCTACAGGAGCACGGACATCAACCTTCTACAGGAGCACGGATGCCAACAACGTATATCTCCTTATTAACGGCATATCTACTATGCTTGGTTATTCAAATTGGTGTAACCATCTTATCTCCTAATATCTTTATAAGTTATCTACAAGCTGTTACTTATCTACAAGTAACAGTATATCAATAAGGTATACATTATCTTCTATTTAAATTATATAACTACCTATTATTATCTTATCACCAAATTACTAACAAACAAAGGTCCAAAGCCCACACTCCATGTTATAAATACAGGTTATCTCTTAACCTTTACTAAGGCTATGACCACTTAGGGTGAAATATACTCATTATTCACTCCTCATCATACTGTTCACCCACGGTGAACATACCTCTGAGACCCCCTCGAAAACCTCATATACACTCTCACACACTCAATTATTCCCCAATAATTGATGTACGTACTTGAGCGTCAGGGTGATTTTCCTTTGTTTTGCAGGTCCTTTTCCTAAACAAGGTTGACTCACCATTCGATGTGCAGAATTTGGAACCCACCTAGACCACATCTAGCTTACATGTGGAATTTCTAGATTTTGGTAAGAATATTTGGCACCCACAGTGGGGCCATGGTAAAACTTACCCTGCGGCCTCACATCCTCCAGAAACACTGGAACGTCCATCAATAGTCAGCACGCGTTGCAATATCAGACACGATACCCCTGTGGAAGCGTCCAACCCTCCACAGACAACCATGACGAACGTCGACACCTTTCAGCAACTCCAGAACCGCATGGTGGAGATGGAGCGAAAGTACAAGGAAGAAATCCAAAGGCTAAAGGTTGATCGCGATCAACAGGAGACCAGAGCAAGACGTCTACAGGGAGACAAACACTCCCCTAGTGCGAGAAACGAACGGACTCAAGGAGAATCACATCCCCGACAACATGTCAACCCTTCGGGCGATCCTAGTTTGGCACAGGTATACCGACTTAAGAGACATACTACACAGCACAATCCTTTTGTCGACCGTATCATAGAAGTCGATCTTCCTCCCCGGTGGAAACCCCTACATTTAGAGAGGTATGACGACACCACTGACCCAGACGAACATATGAATGCTTTCCTCACCCAGGCAAATCTATATACAAACAAACGATGCCATACTATGTCGGGTGTTTCCTACCTCTCTGAAGGGAGCAGCTTTGGCATGGTATGGTGGTCTCCCTGAGCAGTCCATAGACAGTTTTGACACCTTTGTTGAAAAATTCAACACACAATACACGACTAGCCGGACTCATAGGTTAACCTCCGCTGCACTAGCAACATTGCGTCAAGCAGACAACAAACCTCTCTGCAGGTTCATGGAATGATTTGGACAACTGGCTGTCCAGATTAGAAACCTTAACCCTAAGGTAGCTTTACATTCCATGATGCTCGCCCTCCGACCTGGCAAGTTCGTAGACAATCGATGCAAGAAGTCTCCCTCTAGCATGGACGAAATACGCGAACGAGCTAAAGGTTATATACAAATATAAGAAATGTCAAGAAGTAACGACTAGAGATGACCCCCCAGAGGTCAGACAAGAAGCAGAGGCTACACAGACAACAACTTCTCCCAAAAAGACCCAGGTACGAGAGATACACTCCCCTGACGGTCAACCGAGCCACGATCATGGAAGAAGCCTTCAACACAGAGGTACAGGTGACACTGCCAGCTCCCTCATTGTGTATGAAACAGGGGGCGAACACGAATAAATATTGTCGATACCATCGCGACAATGGTCATAACACTAAAGAGTGTTGGGCCTTGAAAGACAAGATAGAAGAACTCATCCAAGCGGGACACTTATCACGGTTTCTGAAAAGGCCTGATAATCCTCCAACAGAAAACAGATATGAAGGACGACAAGGGGATTAATTCAGAAACAGAGAGACTAATAAAAGAAGGGATGGAGCAGAAGACAGAGGGAGACAAAGACAACAACAACCCACACGGAAGCGTCAACTCCTTTGCCAATAGGAGAATGACCCTGCCCAACTCATTTGCGATGTAATCAATACCATAGCAGGTGGCTTTACACATGGAGGATCATCCAGCCAGTCTCGAAAAAGGCATTTGCATGCCATACGAGACATCGATATAAACTGTTTCGATGCTCTCCCACCACGGAGTCTACCTCCCATTACATTCACAGATGCCGATTTCAAGGGAATTGATCCTATCAATCAGGACGACCCCATGGTCGTTTTCCTTATAATCCCCAATTTCAAAGTGACAAAAGTACTCATCGATCTGGGTAGCTCTGTTAATATCCTATATTCAAAGACCTTCCAGAAGTTGGAGATCTCACCACACATGATTCAACCTCACCTCGGACACCTCTTAGGCTTCGTAGGAAAGAGGGTAGAAACTTGGGGCTACGTCGACCTTATGACCACCTTTGGTCAGGATTCACTTTCGAGGAGCTTTACTATCAGGTACTTAATCGTTGATTCTGACACATCGTACCTTGCCCCGATTGGCAGAAAAACACTGAATGAGCTTGGAGTTATTGTCTCCACACCGCATTTGAAGATGAAATTTCCTACCATGACGGGGGAAACTGTTACTGTAAAAGTAGACCAGAAACAAGCCAGACAGTGTTACGTAAAAAGTTTGAAAGTGGCACCATATCCTCCTGATAGGAGGTCAAACAGATATCGTCCCACTCCGGGGGACACTAGCCAGGTTATGAGCATAGACAAAAGGTCTACTGTAATATCACAAAATTTTAAGTAAGGTATTTTGGGTGATAATTGTGTAAAATAAATGGATTTACGAAAGGACAGTTTGGTCTTTGTTGAGAGGCGGAGTGCAGTTAGTAATTACTGTTACTGTAGCAGTAACTGTAGCAGTTATTGTAGCAGGTGAAGTTAGTAATTGCTGGGTGCAGTTAGTAATTACTGTAACTGTAGCTTCACGGACCGGGTACTGTAGCAGGTGAAGTTAGTAATTGATGGGTGCAGTTAGTAATTACTGTAACTGTAGCTTCACGGACCGGGTTACTGTAGCAGGTGAAGTTAGTAATTGCTGGGTGCAGTTAGTAATTACTGTAACTGTAGCTTCACGGACGATTACTGTAGCAGGTGAAGTTAGTAATTGCTGGGTGCAGTTAGTAATTACTGTAACTGTAGCTTCACGGACCGGGTTACTGTAGCGTACTGTAGCTTCACGGACC
>PYAF01001184.1:968563-996896 GCA_007407185.1 Glycine tomentella
GATAGATCCCAAGGCAAGAAGCCTGTGCAGGGATAGCTGCTGTTGGCACACCTTAGGCTAGATGACATGAGCCTGTGGCTCAGATGTTTGTATCAGCCTTTGGTTTATGTTTGTGATGTACCCTGAGGGTATAATTGTACAGTTTTGTACCTATACAGTTGTGAGATATATTCACCATATATTATGATGTACAGTGTTAAACAGATGACATTTGATGATGTTGCTGTTAGTATATGCTTCCAAACTGCTTAAACTCTGATTGATTATGTGTTTGATTGTGTTTATGCTTGGTAATGACCCTGAATAATGAGGGGGCGTTACATCTACCCTTACACTCTAATGGTCTATACAGCTCACCATGATGACGCCTTCGATGTGGATCCGCGCGATGACAATGTCGAAAAAGGGCCAAAACCAATCGATGAACTGGTCAAGTTGCAACTCGGGTCTAAACCTGGACGATGTACAGAGCTTGGCAAAGACTTCACCAGTCATGAACACAGACACATAGCTGATGTACTCCTCAAGAACGTGACTCTATTCTCTTGGCAATTGTCCGACATGCCAGGTATTGACGCTAACGTCATATGCCACAAGCTAGCAATATGTCCACATCCCAAACCAATAGCATAGAAGAAACAAAATATGGGAGAAGAAAGACGAAAAACATTAAAGGAAGAAGTAGACAAGTTGCTCAAAGCCAACTTTATTAGAGAAGTTAGGTACTCTACTTGCCCCGCCAATGTTGTCATGGCCAAAAAGGCTAGTGGCAAGTGGCGTATGTGCACATATTTCACAGACCTTAACAAGGCATGCCCAAAGGACGCATACCCATTACCCAGCATTGACAAATTGGTCGATGGTGCGTCTGGGTTCCAAATCTTGAGTTTCTTAGATGCATATTTTGGCTATTACCAGATCAGAATGCACATCCCGAACGAAGAAAAGACGACCTTCATTAAGAAAGATGCTACTATTGTTTCAAAGTCATGCCTTTCGGTCTCAAGACCGCAGGGGCCACATACCAATGGTTGATGGATTGTGTCTTCAGAAAACAGATCGGATGCAATGTTGAGGTCTACGTTAATGACATGGTCATCAAGTCCCAGAGTGTAGCCCAACATGTAGCAGATTTGGAAGAGGTATTTGAAGAAGTACGGAAGTATAACATGTGTCTCAACCTCAAAAAATGCACATTCGAGGTGGGTGATGGCAAGTTCCTTGGCTTTATGATCACACACCGAGGAATTGAAGCCAACCTGGACAAATGCTCAGCAATATTACATATGCATAGCCCAACTAAAAGAAACTGAACGGAAGACTAACGACTTTGTCAAGGTTCCTTCCGAAACTTGTCAAGAAGGCAAAACCTTTCTACAAGCTGCTCAATAAAACACAACCATTCCTTTGGGATGACATTTGCGAGTAGGCCTTTGAAACATTCAAGAAGACAATTTCCACACCACCTGTCTTGAGTCGACCTCGACAGGGGTTACCTTTTGCTCTTATACCTCTCGGTAACGGATGAAGCTGTCAGCTTAGCTCTTGTCCAAGAAGAAGGGAAACACCAACTCCTTATCTATTTCACCAGCCGTATGCTACATGACACTGAGAAACGCTATCAGATGATCGAAAAGATAGCCTTGACACTAGTCACTTCCGCTAGATGCCTTCGGCCTTACTTCCAAAGTCACCAATAGATAGTTAAAACTATCCCATCAAGCAAATATTGTGGAAACCCACATTGGCAGGCAAGATAGTGGCATGGTTAGTCGAGTTTTCAGAATTCGACATTCTATACGAACCACGTGGTCCCATGAAGACGTAGTTCATGGCAGACTTCCTAGCAGAGTTTGCGGGGAAAGATAAGTCTACCTCGGACTGATGGAATCTCTATATGGACAGAGCATCCAATGTGCAGGGAAGCGGAGCAAGCATCATTCTTGAAGGACCTGGCAACATCTCGCTAGAACAAGCCCTCAAGCTTAACTTCAAGGCCTTAAACAACCAAGCCGAGTACGAGGCACTCATAGCAAGACTCATACTCGCAAAAGAAGTTGAGGCTCAATGTCTAAGATGCTAATCTGACTCACAGCTCGTCCAGGGACAGATAGCTGACAAGTATCAAACTAAAAGAGCCATACTCCTCCAATATTACCATCTGGCCAGAACACTTATTGACAACTTTGAGTGTTTCGAGATGTATCACATACTGCGAGAGAGTAACACCAGGACTAACCTTCTATCCAAGCTGGCCAATACTAAAAAGATCGGACACCTCAAAACTATCATCCAAGAAACACTCCAGACACCCACCATAGACACCAAAGCGGTAATGGCTGGTGAAATGGAGGAACCCAATAGGATGACCCCTTACATAAATTTTCTCACAATGGGAACACTCCCAACAGATGAAAATAAGGCCCAACATCTAAAGAGGAAATCCAGCTACTACGTCATCATAGATGACGAACTATTCAAGAGAGGACTGACAGCGCCTTTGCTAAAGTGCCTGGACAAGCAGCAGGCAAACTACGTTCTGAGATAGCTCCAGGAAGGGATTTGCGGCTTCCATACAGAGGGCACTCCCTTCCCACTAAGGTAGTAAGAACAGGATACTACTTGTCAACACTCAGAACTGACGCTTTCGACTTCACTCAAAAGTGTACAAAATGGCAAGAGTTTGTGGACGTTCCCCGAACTCCCCCTGACGATCTTCCCACGCTGACCTCCCCATGGCCCTTTTCCATGTGGGGAATGGACATCATGGGACCCCTACCAAGAGCTCCAAGAATGGTCAAGTTTCTACAAGTAGCCATCGACTATTTCACCAAGTGGATTGAAGCAAAGCCTCTACGTGAGATAACAGCCAGTGAAGTAGAAATCTTCACTTGAAAACATCTCATATCCAGATATGGTCTACCCTTCGCTATCATTACTAAAAATAGTACGCAGTTTAAAGTACAGACCTATGAAAATTTCCTTACATGACTGGGTATCAAACACCTGGTCAACTCTGTTGAACATGCAAAGACTAACAGTCAGGTGAAAGCAGCAAATAGAGTTATCCTTCGAGCCCTTTGCACCAGACTGGAAAAATCTAAAGGTCTATGGAAGGAAGAGCTCCCCAACATACTCTGGGCTTACCACTGTTCACCTCAAAGTACTACAAAGAAAACTCATTTCCGCCTCACATATGGCATTGACGCCATGATCCCCGTCGAGCTAGGAGAACCATCGATAAGAAGAATGCTCTTCCAAGAACAGTATAATGAGGAAAACATGAGGGTTGAGTTAGAAACTGCTGAAGAAATTCAAGACATGGACAGAATCAAAGAAGAAGTTGCTAAGCTCCACATGACAAGAAGATATAATTCCAAGGTTCAACCTCGAACCATCCAACTAGGCAACTTAGTTTGGCGTGTCCGGGGTGAAGCCAGAAAAAGATCCCCGTGCAGGCAAGCTTGGACCTAACTGGGAAGGCCTGTTCAAGATTGTCAACAACCTGGACAATGATGCCTACAAACTACAGGAACTAAGTGGTAAAGACAATCCAAGAACTTAGAATGCTACCCTACTATAGCTGAAGAATGGAAGGTCGGGTGGTGTACATTGATTGCATCATTAATAAAGCGTATTCCTCTTCTCTTTTTTACATGTACTTATGTCAACCTTGCAGGAACATAACTAAATTTAGGAACTATCGCCTGAATGCTATCCCAGGTCAAGCATCGACAAAATCCCAAGGCCCATGGCCATGTCTTGGTACGACTTGCCAAGGTCTACCCTTGGTAAGCCTTACTAAATCTATGGCGGACGCGTCATGGTACTCTACAAAGGTTCGCAAAATCCTAGGGCTTCCCTAGGTGGACCTCCAGCAAAATCCAAGGCGGCCCCTTGGTCGATTACAGGTTCTTAATATCCATTTACTCGGTGAACCTTGACAAAACCCTGGGTCAGTCCCTGGTACTCTCCAAAGGTCTGCAAAATCCTAAGGCTTCCCTAGGTGGACCTCCAGCAAAATCCAAGGCAACCCCTTGGTCGATTACAAGTTCTTAATGTCCATTTACTCGGTGAACCTTGACAAAACCCAGGGCTAGTCCCCGATACTCTCCAAAGGTCTACCCTTGGTACCTTACAAATCCCAAGAACACTTCTTAGCACTCTACGAAACCAAAGAGCAACTCTTGATAACTTACAGGTTCATAAATCCAAACTCTGGTAGACTGTCAAGGTTTATAAACTCAAGCTTTGGTCAACCTCTAGCTCAAAACCCAGGGCGGACGCGCCAATGGTACATTTTCAATCATTTACAAAATTCAAGGTCTACCCTTGATCAGCATCGTTATCACCAACTCTTGGTAACTCGCAATTTTCAAAGCTCGAGGTCCACCCGTGGTCAACCTTGTAATCACCAAGTTATCCATTACGAAAACATAAGGTGTTTAAAGCTTATTTTTGATAATTTTCAGTGCTCATAAATTCAATTTGCGCAGGAATACGAGCTACACAAAAACCCAAAGAAGCATATTTAGTATACTAAAGTCCAAGGTTCGTCCTTGGCATATCAAAACCAAGAAAACACTCTTGGTATACTCATCCTTGGCAACCTCGACAAACAGGACCAAGGATTATTTATTTTGCAGGAACAGATGTCTAAGGTTCAGCCTCGACATTTCAAACCCAAGAAAAACTCTTAGTACTTTCATCCGATGGGAACCTCGACAAAAGGGTCCACCCTCGACATGCCAAACCCAAGAAACACTCTTGGTACTTTTATTCATGCAAAATCTTGACAAGCAAGGCTAGAGACTTAGCCATTTGCAAAAACAAGAGTTCAATACAAATGTCCATAGCCAACCCTCAACACTTCCAAAACTAAGATATACTCTTAGTACACATGAGCAATGGGAACCTCGACAAGCAAGTTTAAAGACTCGGCCATTTTGGAAAAAACAGGAACCCAACATTATTTCATGACAATGTAAAACCGAAGATGTACTCTTGGTACTTCAGTTTTTTGACAATTCAACAAGCAATGTCCATGCATCGAACCAATCAAAAATAACAAGACATTATTCAACATAACGATCTACTAGTTCTAGGACAATATTATTCAAGTGAGTTATCAACGTAAACATGCACAGAAGATGGTATGCAACACAAAGAAGATTGAAGAAGATGAAGAAAAAAGGGATATTTTCATTAAGTTAAATAATCACTTTACATGGCCACCAACGGCCAAAAAGAACAAAAAGAAAAGCAGGCTACACATCGGCTGCGTCACTAGTAGTCTCCTTAGCAGAATCGAGCACCTCCTCGTCGAACAAGATGCCATCCTTCACATCCTTGAAAGGGTCAAATAGACTCAAGTCAAGGTCCTTAGCAAAGATGTCGACTTGGCGGACAGCCTTGAGAAAACCTTTCTCGTGCTGCTCCACTGCTTTTCTCTTGTACACCTTCAACTCGTTGTCAAGCGCCTTGTTGACCTCCATTTCAGCAATAAGCCCAACCTCAGCCTCTTTCAACTTCTCCTCCAACACCGCCACCTTCTCAGCTAATTCCATTTCAGCAGCAAGCCTGACCTCGGCATCCTTCAACTTTGCCTTCAACTCGGCCACCTTTTTCGCCAACTCTTCCTTCTTAGCAGTAGCCTTATCAGCCTTAGCAGCATAAACTCTGCATTGAGCGGCCAGTTCATCACCATCAAGTCCAGTGCGCAACAAATTGGACAATGCACCACCAGCCTTAACAGAAAGCTGGTGGTTGGACCTAACCAGCTCAGCAACAGCCACCACCGCACTATTCAGCTTGGTGCATTCCACCCGCCAAACGTTGAGGACAACCTACTTTAGATGAGCTAGTTCCTTTTCCAGATAAACGACCTTGTTCACATCCTCTTGGTGCAGCTGTTTATTTTCTTCTATGATTGCGAGGATCCTGCACAGAAAGAGTTTGGTAGCATCAGCTGAATGTTGAAAGCCGACCGACCTAATCAAGTTCTTGCCAACAGGGGTTGGCACTCTCCTTTCAAACCTAGGCCTTACACTCCCTAATGAGTCAGCCTTCCTTGGAAGAGTCACAAACTCGAGGGATGTGACAGGGCAAGCAGCAAGCGGCAGCATCACATATGGAGGAGGCGGAGAAGGAGAGGGAGTGGAAACAGCAGGAACAACGAGGTGGTGGTAGGCGGAGCCGGAGTAGGAACAACAGGAGAAATAACAGCAGCGACAATCAGAACTAGAGTTGTGACAGAGGAAGCAGCAGGGGAAGCAATGGCAGCAACCACCACAGGCGTCGAAGCCCAGACAGAAAGAGGAAAAGTAAGCATAGGAAGAAGTCCAACAACCTCCCTCATCGCACACAGGCTACGAGGGGCATGGACGACACGAGACTTCTTGCGACCAGACGTCCCAGCTCCCTCGTTCCTTTTCCTCCTTGACAACTCGAAAGGAGAGGGGCTGGGAAAGGTAGCAGCTACATCAGCAAGGCTAACCAGGACAGCGGGTCGACCTTCTTCTTCAGCTGGGGGAACAAGAGGTGGCATAACATCGCCACCCACATTCTTCACCAGTGACCTCCACAGGAAATTACCCATGATACCTGGAAAAACACCAAAAAATGTAAGTATCAGGGTACTCACACAAGTAGATAAAGAAGACATAAGGAAGGAGAAATATCGTCCAGTGCAGCAAGAGGGTCGTCTGCCGAGGGCAGCGACAAGATGGCACAAACGTCCAGGGAGGCCGGCAAAAGCTCCAAGATTGCCTTGTCAGACCTCTCCACCAGAGTCAACATGTCCTCATCAAAGGACCTGAACTTAGTGGGGTCAGATTGCCAATAGAAGGGGAAACAAGCCTCCCCATCCCTGTTACGCATCAATGGCAACCCATCAGCCACGACACCACTTCCGTGGACCTTAAAAAATCGATCCTTGAAGTGGCAGAAGACGTTGGTGTCTACCTCAAACAACTTCTTAGAGACACTGTGTAAGGAGACCCAAGCACCCTTCCCGGACAACTTGGTTTGAAAGAAGAAAAGGAAAAGAGGAACAAAAACATGAATGTTCAAAATAAACATAAAATCTCAAAAGCCTGCACCACTGCCCAACTGTTAGGGTGAAGTTGGAAATGGACCACGTTCAAGTATTCCAAGAGGGCACACTGGAATGAGGAAAAAGGAAGAAGAAGATCTAACACCTCGAAGAGGCATCGATACATGAAAAAGAAGGACAGTGCGCTCGGCGCCACCCTCAAACAAGGGAAGTCATCTTCCCTACAGGGCTCGACGATGACCTTGCAGGCGTCCGAAGGATTCGTCATCTACAACGTCGAGCACATCATCTTTACAGACACAAGGGAAGTCAGAGAGGAACGGTACTTGAACACGTCCTCCCTTACCCACTCATAGCCACGAACGACTGGAGCGGCTTACGACGACCCATCACTGGGGCTGCGACGCATACAAGAGGAGGCTCTAACACCGCCGAGACTACTTTGTCTCATCCTCCCTGAAGAAGAAGGAGCGGGAATGGTAGTGAGTGGCAGAGGCTCGCCTACCCTAGGGGCGACAGATTACCTTACTTGTTGACGAGGGTAAGAAGCACCCTCACTAGCCCAACGAGAGCTAGCCTTCCTCCCTGAAGAGGAAGACTCATCATCAGAATTCCACGGTGGGTTTCTTCCTCCGAGGAATCACCGATTGAAATCACATCACGCATGACATGTTGCTCTACAGAGTTCCCCGAATCACTACCTCCTATGCCCAAAGCAGAATCGAAAATGGGGGAAATAAACATTTTTTCAAAATTTTACCTTAAGAGAAAAAGAAAGTTTAAGCAAGAAGAAGAGTGAAGGAGCAAGGAAGTTCAGAGAAGCAAGGAAGCAGGAATGGTGGTAGGAAATGAAAGCAGTCCAATCCATTTAAATACACAATAAGGCTCGACGATTACTGGCGGGATTTCAAAACATCCCTTGGAAGCTCGCGCCATGATTGACTCCATTTGCCCACTATAGTATGTTCTCTAGTACGTGCACTCCTTAAGTGACACGTATGCACGAGTAATGATGCGTGGACGACACATGCCTGCAAACATTTAAAGGGATGTAACGCTTGTTTTCAAAGCTCACATCAACGGTTGTATATCTACAGGGATTCTCATACTTGATGTTTTGCTTATCTGATACATCTAACCTTATCCACAAATCAAATCAGTCCACCTTGGACAGCTCAGCATTAACAACATGGACAACTTTGTCCAGATTGGAGCTTGGACACTATTTTGCAAAGTTATCGACCCCGACACGTGACATTGTTTGCCCACCCTCGAGGGTTGTTAACATTCATCATACTCTACTTATCTACCATGACACTGGACATTCTTCATCGACGCTCATTCATCTTTTTTCGCCTAAACTTTGGCTCAGAGGCTGGGGAGCTTATGTACAGTTCAAAATGGTAAAGCGTGGCCATTACAATGGGGTCACTTGACACATGGACACCCTCCATGTCAACCATGCTACAATAATGGTGCATATTTATTCTCCAAGTGTCAACCTGGACACGCTTGTCCGTCCTCCTTGTCAGTCTTACTACAGGAGCACGGACGCTAACAACGCATATCTCTTTATTAACAACATATCTATCATGCTTGGCTATTCAAATTGGTGTAACCACCTTATCTCCTAATATCTTTATAAGTTATCTACAAGCTATTACTTATCTACAAGTAACAATATATCAATAAGGTAAACATTATCTTCTATTTAAATTATATAATTACCTGTTATTATCTGTTATTATCTTATCAACAGATTACTAACAAACAAAGGCTCAAGCCCACACTCTATGTTATAAATACAAGTTCTCTCTAAACCTTTACTAAGGCCATAACCACTTTGGGTGAAATATACTCATTATTCACTCCTCGTCATATTGTTCACCCACGGTGAACATACCTCCAAGGCCCCCTCGAAAACCTCATATACACTCTCACTTCTCAGTCATTCTCCAATAATTAATGTACTTGAGCATCGGAGTATTTTTCCTTTGTTTTGCATGTCCTTTTCCTAAACAAGGTTAACTCACCATCTAACGTGCAGATTTTGGAACCCACCTAGACCACATCTAGCTCACACATGGAATTTTCAGATTTTAGTAAGAACAGTTTTACTAACATCGGGCTTTAGGAGCGGCACAATAAATATTGTGGGATACCTTTAAAATTAATTAAAATAAATCATTGAACGTGTGAATGAGTTAGTGCATAATTGTTTCAATCTGATCAATGTTTTTGAGTTCAAATTCTAAATAAACAATTATATTAAATACTTAAAAGAAAAAAATTAATTTATCATCTATAATAATTTTATCAATTCAAAATGGATTACTTCTCGTGAATAGTACCCGTAAGTTGTAGTGAAAAATTATTTATATTAAAATAATTAGTTATAATTTTATTTCAAATTTAACGTGCAAATTTTTTAAGATACAACATTACTTATTAAATTATCATAATAAGTAATTAATATTAACCATTGAGACTACGTCCAATTCTTGGCAAATTACAAAGTTCCACTAACTTCAAAAAGTTACAAGTATTAATCATTATCACTTTTGGCTCTACAGCTCACGTTTTTTGTCCTACCAAGCCACTATTGGTTCTAATACAAATAAAAGGATTTGTTGTTTAGCTTGTACACTAACTAACACTCAATCATCTTAAAGACAAATATACAATATCAACACTTAGTATTTTCTCTGAAGGTTTTTCAAGAGATTTTCAAGAATTTACAGGAATATACGCAGAGCTATTTACAAAAGGAATTTAAATATGAATGTGTTGGTTTGTGTGTCATGTATTCAAAGCTTCTGTTATATATATATATATATATATATATATATATATATACATATATACATATATATATATATATATATATATACATATATACATATATATATAGGACTTCTTCAAAAAGTATTTGCTGTCTTTAAATAGATAGATCTCTTCACTTAAGTTTGCATATGAAGATTTTGGTCATTGGAGCATTTAATGCTTGCATTAATTACACGTATTTCTACATGTTGAAAATCATTCTCTTTAGCTATCGTGTTGAACACTCCAACAGGAAACCAATTCATTTTGCGATAGAGCAGGTCTACACAGCAGAGCACTTCTTTTAATGGCAATTGACAACTTTTAGATCTTGAGGCTTCATTTATTCTTCGTAGGATTCGACAGATCCTACGAGAATGTCTCTACAAAATAAATTTTAGACACAAAATATTAAATGAAGTCTTAAATGTCATCCTTTAATATTATACCAAATCATGACTTTAGCTTGCTATCGTCTGAAACATCAGACGTAAACTCGCAAAGTATGTTATGATATTGCAAAAGATATAGCTATAACCTTTGTGTTTGTTTGCATATAATCAAAATATTAAGGATTTTGATTCATCTTAAGACACAAATATCTTTGGACTTAATAGAACTTGTACACTCCCATTTGCTTCTTTTTTCCCAAACCAAAAACTATCATGAATCCCAACCCACTATTATTGGACAAAATTAAAACACCTAATAAAGGGACAACAAAATATACAACTAATAAAAACATTGCTAGACTTAGATCTGTTACCTTTGCGGAAAAATAATGATACTTTTTTTTACCACTTTTATAGCTCTATGGGAACTCTGCAACATGAGATTCAATTTGTGCCACTTCGAGATATAAAAACACTCGGCACCAGTGTGTTGATGCATGTAGTGTACATCAAATCGACGCTGAAGATTCATATAATCATAGGCTTCTCTTACGATGGTGATGGTGATATTGATTCGTGATCTGAAAATAGATACCTCAATTTTTTATATCCTTCAACGTACATATGTTTCACCTTTCCTATAGCTAGTTCGAATTTATTGGGTATATATGTATCATATTATTATGAGATAAACTATACAATGTGAAATTTTCTTCACATAGTCGGATGCCAAGTTTTCCTCGTCGCACATGCATGACCCCGGTATGATCAAATTCTCTCGTTTTTGGTCTATACCAGGAATGTTAAATAGGCCAATCCAAACTATTTTAGTGGGTTAAAAGGATTGAGCTATTGGATTCAACCTACTGTAACATATAAAAGCCCCCCCCCCCCCCCCCCCCCCCCCCCCCAAAAAAAAAAGCCACCATACAGATTTGTTGTGGAGTTCCAAATATGAATTTTGGCACAATTATATAGTGCTTCCCGCAATGGTTGCGATAATAGTCTTGAATTCCAACAATTGGAAGACCCTCTGTCACACCTGATCCGAAGGTTCTTGCACATGGAAAAGGGGGAGTGCATTGTTTTTGGCATAAAGGAGGGGGGGTGGGGGGAGAGGGTGAGTGTATTTAAGAGGGTAGTTTGGGGGAAAACGAAGCAAAGGGGAGTGTGCAAGTAAAAAATGGGTGTGGAAATAGCAATTGGCAACAATAAATTAACCCAAGATGGAAGCATTGATCGAGGTCAATGGGAAGTTTAATCTGTCACCTATAATAATAATGATAGAAATTTAGGGATAAAAATGAAAAAAAAAGGAATAATATTACATACTTAAATTAAACTCTACAAAATTACAAAGATTTATTTGAGTTTTTGTTAATTTCAAATACTAAAATGAGGTCGAGATACAATTCAATGACTAAATTGATTATTTACTTTTTAACAAGTGACTTGTGTGAAAAACTCTACTAATATCTAAAGACAAATTTTTGTATAAGGTCTTAAACTCTTAAGTTAGTTAAGTATTTTTTTTTGTGTTATGTATGAAGGAGGAGACAATGTAATTTTAACATCAACACTTATTACTAGAACTAGAAATAAGTTGAGCTAATTAGGTTCAACTTGACTCGATAAAAAAATAACTCAAGTTTAGAAGTTCAATAAATCAATTATTAAGTCAAGTCTCAAATTATGTTCAAATTGGTTCAATTTATTATCCGTCCTACTTATCATATGCTCCAAAGTGTTCAAAGGCCGAGAGTTAACCTAATTCAATTCTTTTTTCTAAATGATTCTATTAACATAGTTTGTATGATATTAAAAAAACGAAGAAAATAAATTAGTATGACACCATCGTCGTTTGTTGATTAATATTAACTTTTGGATGAGTGTAGAATAATAAGGACTTAGGGTATTAAACTTGAACCGTGGAGGATTTTGACTTTTGAGGGGGAAAACAGCAAGTACTCATTTTGGTCTGGGGAGTGCATAGGTAGTCTACTGTAGCCAACAGGAATTGGCGCATTAGAGGAAGGACTGTTTTTTTCTCTTTTCTTCATCAAAGTAATAAAAAAAGTCCATGGTTCACAATTTGGAAGAAATCATATCCATAACAAACTCTGTTTATAATGTCTTTACTCATGCTTTATTACAACGTTTATGATAAGTATCATAAATTAAAATGACTTAAATATATTTTTGTCTTTAATAATAGTCAAATTTTGCGTTTGTTCTCAAATAAAAAAAAAATTACATTTGTTTCCTGCTATTTGAAAAATCTTGTTTTAAGTTTTTGTCACAAACCATATTCAGAACAAACTTTGTTTATAATGTCTGTAATCATGCTTTATTACAACGTTTATGATAAGTATCATAAATTAAAATGACTTAAATATGTTTTTATCGCTAATAATAGTCAAATTTTATATTTGCTCTCAAATAAAAAAAATTTGCATTTACTTCCTAATATTTGAAAAGTCTTGTTTTAAGTTTTTGTTGCTAGTTAAATGATGATGTGTCAGTTAAATATTTGATAATACGATTTATGGTGACTTAAAATCACTCGTATTTATTTTAAAAATAAATTAAAAAAAAATTCTTTCTTTCTCCTGTTACACCATTCTTTTTCACTTCTCTTTCTTCCACCCTCTTCTCTTTCTTCCTCCTCCATGGAAACTAAGAACACCACCACATCACTGCACAACCCTTCATACATCGTGAGCCTACCCAAATACGACTAGCAGCAATCGTGAACCCACCCCAAAACTACAACGAAACTGGATCAATACAAAATAGAGTGCGTTCAAGAAAATGGTTAGGTTGTTGATTTGGATCTTAGATCTAGGTTGTTGTTGATTTGGGTCTTAGATCTAGGTTGTTGATTTGGGTTGAACATTGTTGGTTTTGGGATGTGACGGGGTTTAGGTTGATGTTCGGTGGTGGTGTGGTGGTCGCAACACGAATGAGATCACGGAAGTTGGTTTGTCAAGGAAAAGCACAATGGGATCACAAATGATATTGATTTTGATGGAGAGCAGTGACATTTGCCATTAGAGACATCGCAATCGCTCTCATCATCGATGAGCCAAAGTTCCATATTTGTTAGCACTATCTGAATCACTGCACAATGTCATCATCCCTCTCCATGGTTGCGCGTTTGTGTCGCATGTTAAGGTTCAGAAGGTGAGTTTGGAGAAACAAAATCTTGGATGCTGGGAAGAATAATAGTGTTTGTAATATTTTTTTTTTCTTAATTGATTTGAGATCTGTTTCCTTTTTTTATAATTTGAGATATGTTTTGGAAGATAAAGGTTGAAGAAAAAGAATGTAGAGGAGGGGCTGGTACGATGACTTAGAAAGGGGTTCTCAATTTTTTATTTTTTTCTTTAAAGTGCCATAATTTGTAATTTTAATTTTGAAAAAAAATACTGGCGATTTCTGAGCTACCACAACTCGCATTATTAAATATTTAACAGATACGTCATCATTCAACTGACGACAAAGACCTAAATCAAAACTTTTCAAATATCAAGGAACAAATGCGAAAAAAAAGATATTAGAGAACAAACGCAAAATTTGGCTATATATTAAGAATAAAAAACATAGCCAATTAGAATAATAAAATGCTTAACAATCATTGTTTATGCATTCAAATTAGAATTCATACTTTATTCATTTCATCATGAAGATAGATTCTGTTGTTAGCATTATTATTTAAAATTCCTCCAGAACACCGATTGAGTTGAAGAAATCAAGGAAATTTCTTAGTTAAGAACCGGCATTTAGCATACTCGTGCACCTCATATTTGAATTTGGAAAATACTAATAACACACTCTCCAACCCATTGTTTTGAATACACTCCATAATTGGCTAAATTTATTGAAAAACATAAATTTTTGTAAATCTCACTTAATAAATTTTAATAACAATAAAGAGTGCATTAGGAGTGAATTGCTAACACTCGTCTTTCCATTTTTATTAAGCTAATTCCAAATTAGTGATTGATTTAGACAACATGAGAGCAACAACAATCACATCAACAAAATCTTATCCCACTAAAGAAGCAATGAACTTGATTGATTAATGTATGAGTAATATGCTTTTAATTTGGCTTTTAAATGTGAAAAAGTGGTGCCTGAATAATTCCTTGTGAATTCCCCAATTATTCTTGCCGTAGGCGTTTTACTAAGGTCTCCCATTGGCTATCAAACCCAGATTTCGGTGCCTGTTTGAGGTATCCATCCATCCCTGTCTGAAACAGAATCAAAGAGAGTGTAGCCACTCTCCCCTAGGATGGAAATGTAAGTTGTAACCACAACCCTTGTGGGCACTTTCTACTTCTAGCAGTAACCAAATACCTGAGAAAAGGTATATGCTTTCCCCTACCTAATATGCTTATTCGATCACCTAATGCATGTTTTAAGATATAATTGCTTTTGACCCCTAACAAGAAATGCCGCATGGTTTCTAGAGCCAAAAATAAAGTTCCTCTGTGTTCAAATTATATTTCTAATTGTTATTAAATGATAATTCAGTTATGAAAAAGAACAACATTCTACACTATAATTTGAAAGTGGTGTAGAGAAATGATACTCTATCACTTCTAATGACAAAGATTTATTGACTTATCTTATCCCTAGTTAAGACCAGCTTAAACTTTGATGAGATAAAGGGTTGGTATCTGAATCACCAAAGATTGATTGTATACTTTCTTTCTCTTAACCTTCTAATCTTTATTTCTCCAATGAGTATCTTGAACTGTTTAGTTCAGACAGATTCTGAATGTTTATGATTGTACTTCTTAATATGCAGGCTTTCCCCTGGCATTGAAGAGTTAGTCCAGACGTTAAAGGCTAATGGCATGATTGTTTATCTTATCTATAGTGGTTTCCATCATCAATGCATGGAGAATAGTTATCATTATTGGTTCTGAACAATAGTTATTATAACTTATTGTGAATTTGTAGTCCTTTCATGCCCATAATCTTCAAGATCAGCATAATGTTACTTCCTACACATATCACTTGCAGAATACAACTAAATCTGATATTTAAATTTTGACCAAGACCTCTTCATATCCCTTAAGCCAACATGGGAGCAACAATGAACCAAGAAATAGGTCCACGCAACCCGTACTACGAAGCTAGAACTAGGCATGATTAATTGATTATTTTTGTTGGCAGTAATGGATCTACACAAGAGTCTAGGTATCAATGGCATAATGAGTAATGTGGATCTCATCCTCAGGCCGAGAAGGTGGATGGCTCTTGTTCCTCATTCTCAGTTCCTGATACTCCTTATACAGGAATCCTCTATACTTGGGTGGCTCTCCAATGTCTGAAGTAAATTGTGGCAGTGGTTCAACCCACTTGTCTCCTCTTAAGTTATGAAAGAACACATAAGAGTACCGGCTTCGTCCTTCTGCTCTCACAACTCGGTGAGTTGCACTCTTGAACTTTTTGTTACTCAAGACCTTCCAAATATCAACAAAACCAGTTAGACTTAAAGATGACATATGGTCAGACTTATATGCTACCATATCTCATGTTTCTAAGTTCTAACTTTATTACTAATGAAACACAATAACATACTAAACCTTATTTCGGTTGGTGGGCAATCATGTAAGTAAATCAAATTCATGCATACTTGCCACATTTCTTAGCCAAAAACACAAATGCAATGTCATAGGAATTGTGATTTTTTATTATTTCCCACATATATCCTCCTTTAGAAGCAATTCTATTCGATGAAATATTGGGTACTAAAAATGGGCACTTCTATCAGTAGAAATTGAAACTTCAGTTCATCACATTGCGGGATACTAACTCATTCTGCTAGACTCAAACCCCGCTAGTTAGGAATTATGTGATAGTGTGATATCATACAAATAAATAGCCCAAAATTTTGGTGCATTTAAAAACATAGTTACCTGTATAACATCACCAACATTGACCACTATAGTTCCCTCTGCAGGAACAACAGGGACCCAATCTCCATTCTTAAGGACTTGCAGGCCTCCCACTCCATCCTGGACAACAAAGGTAAGTATGTTGCCATCTTCATGCTCTGTGATTCCATTATTCTCATTGTTAGAAGCTGGAAAGTAACGCAAGGCCACAAGGAAATCCCAATTCCTATCATGATTGAATTCCTTCAAGAAGTTGGTAGGGAGACCCAAACACTCGTTTATAATGCTCTCCAACAGCACACCCATCTTGCTCATTTGCACAAACATTTCTTCAAGTACATCCCTATCACATTTGGCACACATATTTTACATACCTCAGACACAGATCTAGAATATTCAACAAGTGACTAATGTGTGAAAAGCATTACTAATATCTAAAGATGAACCTTTTTTTTTTTTATAATCAGAAGAGAATATATTGAATAGTTGAGTACACAGATACTCAACTAGAAAAAAGTTTACACAGAAAGTAAAGATACAAACACATAAACCTACCAGCAGCCCTTATACTAAATCCAACGTAATATACCCCAAAAAAGAGAACATCTAGCTAACAATCTGAAGATAAACTTTTGTATACGGTTTTAAACTGTTGAGTTATATAAGTAACTTATTTTAACTATGCATGATGGAGAATTTTTTTTTTTTTTTTTTTTTGTTATCATGTTAGTTTGGTTAGCCGGGATCAAACCCGTGTTCTTTCCCCTCTTGGAGGAGTGTAGTATAATAATAATGACTGATCACAAAAATAAACTGATGAAAAGTGATTGAATTAATTAACCTGAACTTGGGAGGGATTTGAGGGAAGACATTGAAGCTGGAACCTGGGGAAAAAAACAGAAAGTACTCATTCTTGTCTGGGGAGTGCAGAGGCTGCCTACTGTAGCCAGCAGGA
Organism: Glycine tomentella; assembly: GCA_007407185.1. NCBI lineage: Eukaryota > Viridiplantae > Streptophyta > Magnoliopsida > Fabales > Fabaceae > Glycine > Glycine tomentella. The sequence goes on from PYAF01001184.1 coordinate 985,697, forward strand.
AGTGGTGCATCAGAGGAAGGACTACTCTTGCTCTTTTCTTCATCAGAGTAATCAAAAAAGGTCTTAGATTGCTGCATGGCCTCTTTAACCAAATCAAGGGAAACTCCATGGTTCACAATTTGGAAGAAGCCATATTCAGAACAGGCTTGGGTGATTGCTTCTATGGCTCTCTTTTTTCCATCCTCATCCTCTCTCAGGAAAGGAGAGAGGTCAACTGTTGGAATGCACGCCTCACCCATCTCTTTCTTGCTTCCTCCCAAATGTAAACTATAATCTTTGTGCAGTGTTGTGTTTCGCACCCAACCCAATATATCATAATGATTTCAATCTGAAACATGAGAAGTTATAGCTGTTTTTTTGTTTTCTTTCTTTAAAATAAAAATAATCTGTCTAAATTATTGTAAGCAGAGGCTGCTAGTTGCTTTCTTAGAGACCGTAAGTTTTGGAGTTTTGCTAGTGTCATCAATGTGTATTTGCGATTTTTGTTAAACAATGTTTATAATAAACATTTATAATTGATTTATGGGGTACAGTAAGCTGAATACATACTAGGCTTATAGTAAGCATCTTTTTCTTTAGTAAGCATCTTGTTTATAATGTGTATAGTGACCTGAACTCGTATTTTATTACAACGTTAATAATAAGCATCACAGATTAGAATAAAATGGTTAACAGCATTTTTTTTTTTTTTTGCATTCAAATCAGATTGGAAACTATATACACAGGTTCAACTACTAATCTGTTGACTTAATTTCTTATCCTTATCGACTCAATTACCATCTAAGTTTTATAAAAGCTCATGACTTAAAGCGAATACTATAATAATTGTCAAGTGTTATTTGCGATATATTTAAAATTCATCAGGCAAGATGGAGATGAATTTCACAATCAGATTTAGGAGTAAAAATAATTCAATATATTCAATACAGTATATCCATGCTTAAGTCTGATTTAATTAATCTATTTTAAAAATAAAGGTTAGATGGGTTGAATTAGTGTGCTTAATAGATGATTAAAAATAAATTATTAATCTATTAGATTATAAAATTATGTAATAATTCATATATCATGTATGGGCAAAGTTTGCTGCTGGCCAGGGAGAGGTTTGGGTTTCTTTCGAGTCTCCGCCTCAGGGTACTATGCCGTGTCTCCTGGCTGATGCGATAGGAGTCCAGATTTTGCGTCTGTAGCCTTTTCTTACTTTGTCACTTGTACCAAAACAAAATATCATGTATGATTTCAATCTGAAGCATGATAAGTTATTCTTAAAAATAAAAGAAATAACTTATCTGAATTATTGTAACCGGAGGTTACTAGTTGCTTTCTTAGATTCAGGGTCTGTAAGTTTTGGTGTTTTGCCAGTATCGTCAGGTGTATCGGTATTTTGTTGAACAATGTTTATAAGCATTTTATACTTGATTTGTTGTGGGGTAGAATAAGCTCAACTCATACTAGGTTTATAGTAAGCATCTTTTTTATAATAATTTCGTGTAAATTTTAAATCTTACAATATCTTGCAGTGATTACCACTAATCTCGGAAAAAGGTCGGTAAATGTGATTTGTGGAAGTAGCATTACTTTTTTATTTTGTGAAAGATCTCAACAGTCATTAGTATGAGGAAATAAATTGGATAACATTGAAAACATTTGCCAAGGGAATGATTTCTCATTTGTAGAAATGCTTCCCATGGTAATCCTGCAAGCTAAAAAAATACCAAACTGGAAACTGCTATACACTAAATACTGCAATTTTACCATGTAGTTCCACGACGAAGGGTTATGAAATAAAGCCGGTGAAACATTAGCATCTGAAAAAGTGCACCAGGGATGAAACCAGAAATAACTTCATAGGACAATAAATAGACTATAGTCAGAGAGAGAACCAATAACTGGCCTTGGTAGCTCCACCTGCCGACATAAGACGACAACCACAAAGGGTGGCCATGATCATCCCCTAAAGAACGCTTACATACTCCTACAACCCAAAAATAAAGTAATATGACCATAATGTATTTTTCACTTGCCATCCTCCTCACCCTCATCGTCATCCTCCTCTTGATCATCGTCGTCATCATCAGACTCATCCTCCTTTCCCTGTTAATGAGGAAAATATGCACTTTATAATACACCATAAATATTTATAGTTGTACATGCTATCTTCAAAGTAGTAAAGAAAATACAAATGCAAAACCCAAAAGACCTAAGTCAATTGAGAATTGAGAAAAACAGCAAGCTTTGTAACTTTCTTAGTAAATCAATTTTGCCTCCAAAAGCATTTCATTAACTACATTTTAGTGCTGAGGTCTTCCCTTTTTCTTCATATACATATTCATAAGTTTCCACACAGATCAACAGTAAGAAAATGATAAACCATAAAATTCAATAAAAGCACCAAACCAATTGCATGATTTAACACCACTGCACTTGACATTCAACAAGACGGTTAGCATTGATTTATTGGTGGGAAGTATCATAGCACAAGTTGCTCAGCTAAGTTATTTTGAATCTCTTATAAAACAATAAGAAAATAGTCAGTGATATCACACATTCGAGCTAGGTTAATGAAATGGAGAGATGCTGTATGTGTATTTTGTGAGTGTAAAAACTCAAGGGAAATTTGTCCATACAACACAGAAATGGTAGGTAAAATATTAGGCAAGGAAGTGTCAACAAGTGCTACAAATACAAATAAATTAAATGTGTAGCCAAGACAGGAATGTTGAGGTAAATGAGCATACATCAGAAGACCATAATATAATCAAATGCATCCAGGATAAAGTATGAGTAGCATCTATTGAATTTTGATACAGTCCAATGACATAGATTGATCCCTTTAGCCAACCAAGTGGGAAAAGATTGGGTCATTTTGTATATATCTTATAAGATTGAGAAAGGAAAGATTAAATAATGCATTAAGTTAGGCGTCCTTTGATAAGGCTCAAGAGCTCAAAAAAGTGACTGGTGTTAAGGGAACATAAGTGCAGCAGTTAAGGTCATGGCCCCAAGATACGGAAGGTATATTCCAAAGAGAGAAAATGGGACATGTGGATATGTAGGGAGCTGTGTTATCAATAGCGGGCGTTGCGCCCGCGATCCCGGCGTAGCGGAGCGGACATGTGCCTCTACAATGGGTGGAGTAGCGGTGTGTTTTACTGTTGCGGCTGTTGCGCCTGCGACAGGGGGTAGCGGAGCGCGCGCGATCGCGGTGACACGTCCGCGATTCTCTGTGAGGGGCGGTTGGGTCAAGTCAGGGAGACGAGGGGCGTTCAGGTCGCGCGGAGGGCCCTGCTGCGGAGGAGGACGAATCGCGTTCAGGGGAGGCTCAATGCGCAAACGACGCTTCTGTTGCCGCCGCTCGGCCGCGGCTTCTTCGGTGGAGGAGAAGGCATAGGAACGGGTTTGGGTCAGAGAGAACATGGGGTGGGAGGCGGCCACGCTACGTAGCAGTGGCGGAGCCAGCCAGTAATTTTAGCCTATGCCAAAAAAACTTCTGCCGTGGAGGGAGAGTGGGAGACAGGAAGCGGGAGTGACGGCCTGTGGAGTGCGGGACTGAGCTTGGACTCCTGTCTTGGAGGCTAGAGTAGAGGGAGAGAGAGGAAAGTGGATGTGGAGTGCATGACAGCTTTCACCCACTTCCATTCATATTTAAAAAAAGTTAAATTTTTGTTTCTTTTTTTTGTCTTTATAATTCTGTTTCTTTTTTCTTTTTTGTCTTTTTAATTCTGTTTTCTTTTAAACCAGGTTTGATATTCTCTGTTTCCCTCGTAGTTTTTTATTTCTGTTTTTTTCCTTTCTTAATCATTTTCTTTGTTTTCTTTTTTTCTTGACTTTTTTTTGTCTTTATATTCTGCCCAGTGGGAGTGATGAAGATGAAGAGGAGGAAGAGTACATTTCTAGTGCTAGTGGGAGTGATGGAGAAGTTTTTATTGTTAATGATAATTAGTGCATGAATTTTTAGTTATATTTATCTTTTTCTATTATAATTTTTTTAATACGTATATAAAAACATTAGAATAGCGGTCATCCCGCTATCTGCTATCCCGCTATTCCAGTTTTGAGGACGGCAGCTCCGCTCTGCTATTCGGGATTGATAACTATGGTAGGGGGAGAGTTGGTTGTGTTATGCTAAGTGAAAATTCAGTGAGGCCCAGAAACAAGATGAGAGGTGGTTATAAGTGCAGTGTCATGACTGAGGGGGAGGTAGGGCATAATTTGGTTTATGGGAAATTGGGAATCGGCCTAAGGTTTGGCAGGAAGTTTGCATCCATCCACAGCTTCTTGTGATCTTCTTCTCTTCTCAAATATTATGTTTGATTTCATTTTCTGCTGATATAATTTGTTTTTCACAATTTCGGTTCAATATTATCTCCTTTTGAATCACTATTTTTAAGGTCAGTATTGCTTTCTGAATATACCTTATATATCTTAGGGCCATGACTTAACTACTACACTATTAGGCACTTACAGCAGTTACTTCATTGGGATCCTGAACCTCATCATCCTTCAATTAAATTTTGCCTCTTTCTGTTTAATTTTAGGCTTCTTTAAGTTTAATCCACACTAACCACTAACTGGTAGTGCACAATACATAATAAGGATATAGCCAGAAACAGACATTCCATAGAACAATAAAAGCAAACCTCTACAGCATTTGCTAATCACCTAGGCTTTTTCTAAGAAGGAGAAAATTACCTCATCATCAGCTTCATCCTCATCACCTTCCTCTTCGTCAGGCTCTTCCTATTCCAATATAATCAATATTGTAAGAGACAAAAGGAAAGAAACAATGGTGAGAGTAAAATGAATGATGATGCAAAACCCAGAAGCAGAATTGTCACTAGAGAAAGAGAAAAGGATATCAGAACTGAAGGTTAACTTACATTGTTGAAATAGGTAAGTGGATTTGGCCATAAATCATCCTTGATCAATTCTGCAACCTGCTATTTAGAGATAAATATTATCACATTAGGATTTATGTGACACTTACACAAGATATAGAAAGTCAATTATTATGATAGACATATGGAAAATCAATAGCAGAGATGCACAACTAATTATACAAAACCAGACAATATACCTCATCATGTATGTCATCCATATCATCTTTCTGCTCAGTGTCACTAAACCAACTAAAGAAGCTGCATACATTAGCACAAGAAAATCAAAATAATGATTTTATTGGTTTCATGAAGTGTTTACAAAAGGAGTTTGGACAATAATTTTTACATAAATTATTATTTGACAATTGCTTAACAAGAATGAAGTAATAAAGAAATTGTTCTATTTATTAATTCATCATAGAATAAAATCATTTGTAATTTAGAATATACTAAGTTCCGGAAAGATGGTATCATACATTAGTGAATGGTCAACAAATTGAATTAATTTCCAGATTTTCATTATAACATGATAACATTAGAACAAAACTATGAGAGAACAATTTATAAAAGAAAATTTTTGTTAGTACATACGGAATTAAAACTGGTCTCATACGCACTATAGTCAACCATTTACTGAGTTGATAATTAAATAATATGTAATGCCAACAGATCTGATTGTGATCATGTCAGGCATATTTCTTAGCTTCCCTGAAGGAGCCAACAATCACAAGTGAACTCAAACAAATAAAAATTAACCCATTCATATGTGGGTCTGCTTTAACTCAGACACTCAGGTCTGGGAATCAATCATATATAAGAATGGGAAACCAGAACAATTGCTGGTTAACAGTGCCCGCATAAACATTGCTTTGTTTGTTTTCAATATTTTCTAGAAAAAATACTTAAACATATTTAGGCACCAACCTGACATCAGTAGGAGCACGCTTGTTCCCTTTCTTCTCATGATTAACTCCATTGGGTATGCCCTGCATGTTTAAGGATTATGTTTTCAGAAACAGACAAAATAAAAGCTGTACAAACTGATAGAAGAACACCAAAAGTGACGTTCATAGCCTTACCTTGCCCTCTTTCCATTTTATGGGTGTAGCAGTAACCTTAGTTGTTCCTTCCTCAAGAAAGGTATAGGTCTTTACAAGTTTTGTATCCTCAAAATAGGGATTGGCATTGAAATTCTGAACAAATAACAATTTCAAAAGTGGTTATTATTCAACTAAGTGAACAGTTCAAGTAAGACATAAACTTCTAAAACCAACAAGTGATTGCAAAGCATTCTATGAGGTATACACCAAGGGAAAGTGGAAAAGCAACTTACAAAGGTGATTGAGTAGCCTGATTTGACATCTTTAAAATCTTCAACCTCAAGAGAACTCAAATACTTAAATATCTACCAAACAAGGGGGACAGTAACAAATTAGAATTACTCATCAGGTATCTGTAACCAAAACAACAACAATAACCTTAAAAACAAGGTCCAAAGTAATAAAAAATAAGCGTCTGTAACAAATTAGAATTACTCATCAGGTATCTGTAACCAAAACAACAAAATTTGAAGCATTTCCTCGTAACCTTAGAAATAAGGTTCACAGTTATTAAAAGGAACATAAGTCTTTTTAGCTAAACAAAAATATTCCAAAACAGCCACCACCTAAGCTGTTTGGCTTTCAGGTCAGTGTTATTAAATAGTGGCTAGAAGATTGTTTGCCAACTGCCATAGGCAATTTGTGAAGAGAGGCCCACCATGGCGGTGCCATAAGGCACCATGGCGTGTTTATATGGCAGAGTTTTAGCCTTCCGCCATCCACTATTGATACCACTGTTTCAGCTTTTCAAAAGGTTTATTTTCTCAATTTCAAAAGTGCATATCATAGTAGACAAACTCAAACAAGCCGGAAAAAAGCCAATCCAAATTTAGTATGAGGAAAAAAGAGGCCAGACCTTCTGATCTTCCTCGTTCAAAAGATCACCAAGAGCAGGATGACTCAAAAACTGCACAAGAACAACTACTAAAGTAAACAAGGCATTTCCAACATCATCAAAATTAACAATTTCATAATTCAATTAACTAAAGTTTTAACATAATCACACACACATATGAAGTATGAACTCACAGCAGTTAACCAGAAATCAGGAATAGCCTTGATAATATCATTGCGCTTATCATAAACGGGCTTCCGTATCTCATTGTACTTCTGCTCTATTTCCAGAACTTTGTCACTGGCTTCCTCGTTGATCTAAAATATAGCCCAACCAAACAAAACAAAACAAAAAGCACAAAAGCAAAAAAAAAAAACAGGTTAATTAAATCACGTTCCGAAACCATAAACAGATAATCAAACACAAAACCAAACACATTGAGCTCGCGCAACTCCGAGGCTCCAAAAGCAAAAGTCACATTTCGAACATCATATAAAAACCTCGGAAAACCCGAAGGACGATCCGAATTTCGCGAAATTGAAAGCCGAACAAAATTGAAAAAAATTGGTACACCTTTTCGAGCTCGTCTTGGATCTCCTGCAACTTCTCGATGGAGAGGACGAGTTCTCCGTCGATTTCATCGAGGTTCTCGCCCTTGTCGGAGACCTTCGGCTTCTTGCTCCTGTCAGCCACCATTTTTCTTCTTCTTTCTGCAACTTCGGTGGTTACCTAAAACCCTAACACAGTTCTAACTAGGTCGAGCGAGTGAGGAGTGTGTGTGAAGTGAAAGGGTTAGTTAGGGTTTTGGGGGTTTATAAGTGTCGCTCGTGCGTCACCGCAGTGTGCCGGGTGCTGGGTGCACCGAATAAATCAACGACCGCGTGACAAGTGTCCGTTGTAGGGGTAAATTCGTCATTTCCCACACCTGTTATCCAAGTCCACTCAGTTATAATGGTTGAATTTTTTAAGTGTTTAGATTGAATATGATTTAATATAATTTATATTCGATTATAAATAAGTTGGATAATAAATTTTATTTATTTTAATGTAAATTGACTCAGTTTAATTTATACCATATAATTATATTATAGAGATTTGGACTAAAACATTTATTTTCTTAAGATTGGACGTTGAAATATTATTGTTTAATGACTGATACTTTATCCATGGTCTAGAGTCTTTTCAGTTCATGTTGTTTTGCTTGTATCTCATATAGTTATATGAACGTAGCTTAAACATGAAAAATTAATACATAAAATTTATACTTTGTTAATATCAAAATATTAGGGATTTACTTGTTTGGTACATTCCAAATGCAACCTTTTAATTTTTAGCACATTTGTAACAAACATGGCTCATATCACACATGTTCTAGCTTGAGAAGAAGTATGAGATTATATTTGGATATTATTGCTGATACTATATTTATTATTAGAATATTTTATTTTTTATTAATCATTAATTGATCGGTCTTTTAATTAATATTGATTTCATTTTCCATATTATAAATAGGTGTGATCTAAATTAACGCAATAAATATAATAAAACACCATTATAGTATTAATGTAATATTAGAAAACCTTTATAATGTTACATTATACGGAAAAGAGATGCTATGCAGTTGCCAATCCAACCATTGAAAATTTTCTTCTTCTAGGGTAACCATTGAAAATTGTAAAAAAAAAAAAATTTGTCATGTCACATAATAAAATATATGTGTCATCTTTAATTCTGTCTTATATTGTTTTTGGTATGCCATCTTTAATTCTGTTAGAGCAACGAAAACAAGACATTTCACTGATTTTAATATACACTTATTTTTCCATTATTATTGTCACTTACAAAAACTTTTGTACTGTTACATGCTTAAATCTTACCAAGAAAATTTGGCAACCTTAGAGACATGATTTAAATATCTGTCAGAACATTGAGAACCCTGCTCTGCAAATTTAAAATGTTCAGTTATAAAATGAGCAAAGCAAGATAAGACCTAAAATTCATTCATAAAGCAAGAGACAGTGACTACACACAAAAAAAAAAAAAAAAAAAAAAAAAAAAGATGAAAATAGGGGTGTTTGCGGGTACGGGTCACCCATGAACCCGAACCGATCCGAACAGTTTGGGTTGGGTCATTTATATATTTGGGTCAAAATCGAACCGAACCAATCAAAACTGTTCATGTACGGGTTGGGTCACGGGTTTACATTTACAGATCCGTTGATCCGATGACCCGATCCGTGAACCCGTAATAATAATATAAATTTTATTATTTATATATATATTAAAAATTAAAAAAATAATTTGACAATAAAAAAATATATGATATTGTAAATGTTTAATATTGCATTCAAAAATAAGATAGGATATTTTTTAATATTGCATTAAAAAAAATAGAATATTTTTAAGATTGCATTGCATAATATAATAAAATATCTTTAAGATTGCATTGGATAATTTGATAGAATATATTTAGGATTGCATTCAAAAATTGGTTAAAATCATATCTTTAAATTAGTATAAATAGAAACATATATTTTGGTGTTCATGTATGCATTCCATTCCAAATAATATTAGAGAGTTTATGTTTGCATCATTGAGAGAATTGTTGTGAGATCATATAGAAGCCTTTGACAAGTTTGATTCTTCAACTCTCAATCAGGATTTAAAGGTACCTACTTGCTTAAGGAATATAAGCGTAAATGTAACTATTTTATTGTATTCTTCTTCTTGACTTTGGAAAAGGTCGCAGCTGGGAACTAGAATACCAGTTTTGTCTCTGTTCTTGATGAATTGAGACATGCGACTTCTGGCTGGGAAACTAGGATACCAGTCTGGTTGGGAAACAAGGATATCAGTCTATCTCTATTCTTGGTGAATTGAGACTAGAGCTTTTTGCTGGGAAATAAGGATACCAGCTGGGATAATTGTTGTGTAAGGGTAGACTAGAAAACTAGGATACTAGGAACTCTTGTACACAAAATTATCATAGTGGAGTTATCCATTGGATTAATTATCCAATTTGGAAGTCGTGATTTTTTTACCCAATTGGGTTTTCCACATTAAAATTGATTATGTCTTCTTTATTTCTTATTTCTATATTATTGCTTCTGTTATTCAATGAACAAGGTCCATGTTACTTCACTTATATTTTTTTTATATTGTGGATAGGTTCTTTAGAATTTGAAAATGAGACAATTGGAAAAGAAAAAGTGGTATAGAAAGTGTTAATGATTCATCTCCAATTTCACCAATTAGCACTCCCTCTCCATGTCATACTCAAAGTCCTTCCCAGCAAGGGACAAAAGTTTTTTCACAACCACAAGGACATGAAACTCCACCACAACAAGGGCAAGGACAACAATCTGAATCTGCACAAGTAGAGGTAAGGAAAAAAAAATCTGCTAGACCCCCTTCTAATGTTTGGGAACATTTTACTAAGAAGGAAGATGGTAGGGCTTATTGCAAGTATTGTAATACATCATATGCAGTAGCTAGTTCTGTTTATGGAACCTCTAACTTGAGAAGACATGTGTTCCAACAATGTAAGAAAAACCCATATAGGCAGGTTGATAAAAAGCAAAAGACAATTATTTTTGGAAGTGATAGTGAGAGTGACCCTAATAAAGTTAGTATGAAACTTGTTGATTTTAATCAACAGTGGACTCTAATAGCACTTACAAAGATGATCATTATTGATGAACTTGCCTTTAAGTTTGTTGAAAATGAAGGGTTTAGAAAGTTCATGAAAGATGCTCAACCTAAATTTAAAATTCCTTCCCGTGTCACTATTGCTAGATATTGCATGCATGTGTTTAATGATGAAAAGGAGAAGTTGAAGCATGTGTTGTCTGCAAATAAACAAATGGTTTCACTTACTACAGATACTTGGACGTCAATTCAAAATATGAATTACATATGTGTGACAGCTCATTACATTGATGAAGGGTGGGAATTAAACAAAAAAATATTGAAATTTTGTTTGATTTCTGACCACAAAGGTGAAACCATATGGATAACCCTAGAGAATTGTTTAAAAGAATGGAGATTTCAAAAGTTTGTTGTGTGACAGTGGATAATGCAAGTGCTAATAACTTGACTGTTTCATATTTAGCTAGAGCATTGAGTGTTTGGAATAGGCATACTTTATTGAATGGAGAGTTCATGCACATGCGATGTTCTGCTCATGTTTTGAATTTAATTGTTAGTGATGGATTGAAAGAAATTGACCTATCCATTAGAAAAATAAGAGCTGCATGTAAGTTTGTGAAATCTTCTCCAGGTAGATTTGCAAGTTTTAAGAGGTGTGCTGAAGAAGTAAGTATATCCACTAAGACCATGTTAATACTTGATGTACCAACTAGGTGGAACTCTACTTATTTGATGTT
>PYAF01001184.1:1018973-1059222 GCA_007407185.1 Glycine tomentella
AGATGTGATGAAGATGTTGTGATGAATTCTATTTTGTGGTTTATAATATGTATTTTGGACTGTCTGTATATTATGGACTGTAATATGGACTGTTTTATATGGGAACTTAAATACGTTGGATAGTTATTAACTCGTTCACCTTAATTACTATGTTGATGAATTTTAAATGAATTAGTTTAAGGTTATGGTAATTAATTTTTGAACATTAATTGGGTAAAAAAAAAATTCCATTCGTAAACCAATTAAGTAATAAGATAAATACGTAAAGAAAAGGAAGTCGTTACACCACTGATACCTTTCGTCGAATATCCTTATTTCTTATCTTATCCATCTTCGTATATCCACACGTCCACCTTAATATCCTCATTTATGCTACCCCTATTTTATGCTCATGTTGCCTATGTGCTGGCCAACATTTCGCTCCATATAACATTGTCGGTCTAACAGCTGTTCTATAGAATTTTCCTTTTAACTTAAGGGGAATCTTGCGGTCACACAAAAACCCCGATGCACTCCGCCATTTTATCCACCGTGCTCTAATTCTATGGCTTACATTCTCATCGATCTCACCACCTTTTTGCAACATTGATCCCAAGTATCTAAAAACATCTTTCTTGGGTACCTCTTGACCAAGTAGATGCACTGTGTCTTGATCACCATCTTTAACCCCCGAAAACTCACACTTCATATACTCTGTCTTGCTCTTGCTTATCTTGAATCCTTTAGACTCCAAAGTGCTTCTCCACAATTCCAATTTCCTATTAACGTCATCTTTGGTCTCATCAATAAGCACTATATCATCTGCAAAAAGCATATACCACGGTACTTCCTCTTGAATATCTTTCGTTAGTTCATCCATCACTAAGGCCTAATAGTATAAGATGTTGACCCAAAAAAACTTAGTCAATGTCGGCTAAAAAATAGTCTTAACCGATGTTGGCTAAAAATTAGCCTCGATCGAGATCAGCTGTAAAGAACCTCAGTCACTTTTTGTTTGGGCTATTATTATTTTAGATATTTTTATGAATTTTTAAAAATATATTACTTTTAAACTTAAAAAATTAAGTTTGAAAATATATTATTTTGTGTGGAATGATTGAATGGATATCCATCCATGAAAAAGTGTTAATGGATGGATTAGATGAATTTTTTTAATCAATGGATGGGATCCATTAAATAATTTTTAATAGACCAAAATAGATTAATGAATTATTTGTATCTTATCCATTAGGATATGGATTAAGATTGATCCGAATCATGCAGTTGCCATCATTAGTTGAGAATTGTTGTTTTTCATGTTTAGTATTCATTAAAAAAAATAATAAGATTCTTGAGAAAGAATGTTTCCGTATAATTTGTTTAACTAGTTTTTCATAAACACTTTCCCATAGGAAAGTGAGAATTTTATTATCCTGAGTTTAATTTTTGATTTACTACAATAAAAATATCATGTTAATCTTATTAAATTATTTAATATAGTAAATAATTAGAATAACTAATAAAAATATCACATAATTCTTTAATTCCTAAAAAATTTATCTAAACATTCTCAATAATTAATTAACATATTTTATTCTTTCTCAAAAAGCATTATTTCCAAAAGTCATGATTCTCAAATGATTCACATAAAAAAATTTATCTTCTATCAAACTTAAAGGAAATCAAACTCTAACTATTGGTAATAGGTCAATCAATAAGCGAAGGAGTTGGTGAACAATTAATTATTTACTAGACAAAATTATCAGTAATATGTTTTGACTTGATATAAGAAATTTATCACTTGTAAAACACAGTAGTTCCTAATAAAAACACACTCATTACAACATTTTTAGGGACCATAATGGAAATGTTCTTGTAGTAAAAACTTCCTTTTTAGCCACTCACAAATTATCACAAGCTTTCTCGCCCACCAAAAAAAAGCACAAGCTTTCTTGCCGAAATTAGTAGAAAATGTGTCTCAGATGGGCTCTACAACTTGCAAAGGATCTGCTGTTTTTCAGCATTATTTGTGACAGTGATTGTCTCCTATTGCTGCACCAGAAAAGTTACTTCCAGGACAATTTGGATCATTGTTTTTCTCTTACCCAACTGTTCTCATACTGCTCTTAATCTTTCACGAAGAGATACTAGAAATCAAGTTGCTTATGAGCTTGCCAACTTAGTTTTTTCTTGCAATGATATGTATTGGGTAGAGGATTACCTTCACCAGATTCAATCTTTTTATTTTTTCTGATGTACAAAACTTATCCTATATATCCAGTTGAATGATATACCATTACTTTTTGGCCTAAAAAAAAAACTCTCGTTATAGAAGAACTCCTAAAGTCATTCTCATTAAAGATAATTATTATAATTTATATATACAGAAGATAATAACGTTAGAATAATCACAATGACAATACACAAATTAAACTATCAAGTCCTGCAATAATCATGAGTAAAAAAGAAAAATTATGTAAAATGAACTTGAATTATAAGCACACTCTGTATAGTTGCATCAATGCATTGACTTCATTTCTAAGATAAAATTGTTTAATGTTGAAATCGCCTTTAAGCATTATGGTAGTTTGGTTAGTCTCGATTATGGTGGAATAGATAGATTACAAAAATATGTTTGTCAAATTTACAGATAGATTAATGAAAGCATGCATGGCTGGCAATCTTTACAATTATCCAAATGCGATCAGAGTTATTGGATTATGGACCAGATCAACTCCATATCCAAACCCATGATATATGTTCCAGTTTGCCATGCAAATTCAGTGAACAATTCTAAATTCAAACATAGAATAAGGATTATATTTGCCAACAATCCCTTTCAAGAGGCTAGTTGCCAGGTTGGTTTATAGCAGCCAATTTTTCAAAACTTAATATTGTGGCCAAAATTACAAGCATACACCGTTATGAAAAACCCCAAGTAGATGTATAAAAAAGAAAAATGATAATATCAGTCGCTTACAAACTTAACAACTAACACAAAACAATAGCTGATTTGAGTCGAGATTTTGTTGGGTAAGTTGCACATGTTGTAATTGGTGTAATATCATCGCTTTGATATCGCATACCACTTGTTTGGTGAAAGTAGTAACAGAATGCTAAAAGAACTACGTAGTATTTCTATTTCACAAATTCTGTTTTTTTAACTCTGATTAAAACTAAAAACAAATAATTTTGAAAAAGTAATACATGCATCTGTAATTCAATATATAATAAAAATGTTTGACTTTTATAACAATCACTTTAAAAGTTATATTAAAAATATTCGTAATAATTACAATTTTGCACTCATGTAAATTAAAGTGTTAGCTTTTTTCAAATTTAGTATCCTAACTGGAATATATAGGATTTCCTACTTTGAACAAGGGAAAATCAAACTTCTTGCTTAAACCATACTCTTAATTTTGTTCTAATGCATGTTTTCTCCCCTTTAATTTTTCGTTCTAGTTAATGGAGAGCAGTTTTCTAGTAGTCGAAACTGATGGAGAAGCGCAACAGAAGGCCATTGGCCACGTGTACGAGAAACTGAAAGTATTAAAAGATGGAATGAAAACCTATCTGGGAGAAGGCAATGTTAGTGTTGAAAACAACTTTGGAATCCTTGACATTGTGTTTTGTGCTTTATATGGTGCCTACAACTCTCATGAAGAAGTTCTTGGCATCAAGTTCATAGTGCCAGAAAAGTTTCCTGTGCTATTTTCTTGGTTAATGGCTATTGCTGAGGTTGAAGCGGTGAAAAAGGCAACTCCTCCACATGAAAGAACAGTGGGAATTCTTCAGTTTTTCAGGCAGACTGCACTGAAATTTTCTGCCACAGCTTGATACATACTTCAACACTTAAAACAGTGGGAATTCTTTAGTGTATGTATCTTTCAATAACGGGATGCATGAGTAACACCTGAGTATATAAAGAGTGATGATATATAGATATCTCTGTATATTGTTACTTCTTTGACAAGCATACCAAAACATATCGTACAAGAAACATAAAATGGAAAGTCCAAGTATCATTTTCTCAAAGGACTTGTGCAATATTTGACAATTCATACACTTTTTACTTACTAGACAAAATATAGAGTAAATTTAAATTAACACTAATTACATGTTGAAGTTAAGGTGAAAACTTGAAATAAAAATAATAAAATGGTTTTTTTTAAGGATCTAGATTAAGAACAAATGTTGCGAGAAACAATTATAAAAAGCATTGGTTCGACTTCACTAAACCACTCCTTCATGCATACACAAGCTATTAATCAATGTTTATCATTCCTTTATTATCACCAACTCATAAAAATGCCCAATCCCTATTACTTACAATAAGAGCCTAAGTCCCTTAACTAAACTACCAATCCCTTGCATAACTTAGACAACTTGTTTTAAGAAAAGGAGTCAAATGTGACTAATGGGTTTTACTCTATTCCTAGCAACAATACCCATTAGGTGCTCTTCTCTGGTTCATAGTTCAAATACATTTTCCAATAGCATTAAACAATAGAATCAAGCAAATGGGTGATCAAGACAAAGCAAGCGTTAAGCAAAGATGAAAAATACATAACGATGAATAAAAAACATGGATTAATAACTCAAAAGATATACATGAGTTTGGGTTTAGTTACATCAAACTCCAACAAGGGAGGAGAGCTTAGCCACTCATGGTTGAAATTAGTGTCCTAAATGGTGAAGAGAAGAAGATGGAAAATATGGAGGAAGGAGAGTCTCCTAAGCTACTCCCTTTTTGTCCCAACCTAGGTCAGAGAAGAATGTCCTATTCTCCCTCCAAAAAGCGTCTTTAATTACTCTATCTTTTGTCCCAGCGCGACAGTTTCGGCCAGGCAGAATTAAGTTTCGACTGGACCAAAGCCTCAATATTGCTTACTAGAAGGATTCTGGCTGGCCCGAGCAAATGGGCTAACTGGGCTAAAACATCATTTCTCAAAATTAGTCACTCTCTGTGAATATGCTAGCTGGGCTAGAATTGCCTCCAACATGTGAAACGTTACTGACTTACTTCTGGCCTAGTGAACACTATATTTCAATTGTTAGGCCAAGATTTCTTCCAATGAAAGGTTGCTTTCTGACTTGTGTTTGGCTGGGCCACACTCTTTGTTCTTGCTGGGCCTGTGGTAACATTCTACTTTGACCTTGATCCTGAGATTCTCCAAAACCCAACTCCAATTCTATATTTCAAAAGATTTAAAACATGGGACTAAATTCCAAATTTACATAACTAAGTAGATGCATAAAAACTAAATCTTTTGAACTAAAAAGGGGTGAAAATAATGATTTAAGTAAGGGATAAATGAAAAATTGCACTTATATATACCCCAAGATAAGTATAAAATGCGGTTATCATATATCAAACACTCTATCAACCCTTCTTTGTTCTCTTATTGTCCTGTTATATCATCTATAATATCTATACTTTTCTCTTTCTCTATGTTTCCCTCACTATGTGTAAGTAGCATTTGGTGTCTACCAATCTTTTTCCAAATGTAAAACATATATTGTGACAAAGATGGATTTTGTTCTCCAATTTGAATTGATTTTCAAGGTATAAAAAAATCATTGGATGATATGATCATTAAAATCAACTACAGTTCAATTTGAGTTAATTTTATAATATTAAATCTATTTTTCATATTAAAATTTTATAACAACCCGAGAGCTTCATCATCATGTCCATGGCCCCTCCAAGCAAACATCACAACAAGTCCTTAATACATGCAGATGGATTAGATGTCCATTGCTCGGACGAATAAGGAAAAGCAATAGAGACCCACACACAATCTCCACACAAAATGTTGAACTTTTGGTGGTACCTTCACCCTCCAAATATTCACAAAAATATCGCTTGAATCGCTATTAACAAGAGATTTATGCAAAGCCTCATGCAAAATGTACATTGTAGATGAAATGCACCGTTTCAATTTCTTTTATATATATATATATATATATATATATATATATATATATATAAACAATCACCCTTCTGTTTTTTAAAACATCTAAGACCCCCTTCCCCTTTCCTAATTCCCTTTTTTCAAAAACCCACCCCCATCTCTCAAACCCTCCCTCTTCTTCCCCATTTTCATCTCTCAATGTTTCACTTATTTTCCTCCATTGTTCCAAAATTCATCAAGTTTATTGCATCCTTTTAGCACTTTCAAGCATGGGAAGGTGGTTCGAGTAAAAGGGAACACCACTCATTTCCTTAAAATTTCTATTTGATCTCTTTAAGGTAAATTTATAACCCATTAAGTTAGATGAATATTTTATAGCATAGTTTAGTTATGCATTATGTGAGAAGGTTGGAAAAATAAGTATTAGAAATTATTGTGGTTTCCTTAAAACCCTATATATGTTAAATTTGGGAAATTTCCTAATCTCTTGTTCTTTTTATTTTAAATGCTTAGATTCTATGAAAAATACGGTGGTTGATCCTCCCAACAACATTGGAAGGCATTAATTGCATTCTTTTTGGTGTGAGTAGCTAATCAACTTATTGACATTTTTAAATTCTTTTAGGAGAAGCAAGTAAACTCCAAAATATATTATTTTATGATCTTTGAAATTCTAGGAGTACTTGAGAATGAAGGAAAATGTTTATTTTCACTTTATTGAAATTTATTCTTTGAGATTTTCGATAAAGTATTGAAGAGTAGATATTGGATTATTTATTTATTGTGAATGAAGTTACTCTCGAGATGCACGTGTTTTGTTTGACTCCGGAGCTACACATTCCTTTATATCTCCCTTCTTTGCAAATGCTTTAGGGAGAGATCCATCACCTCTGGGTGATCTTCTGATAGTGGGTACGCCAATGGGTCACTCTTTATTAGCAAATTCATTGTACAAATCTTGTGAGATTTTGTTAGATGGAAAACTATTGATGGTAGATCTTATAGAGTTGGATATGGTTGACTTCGATGTCATCTTGGGTATGGATTGGTTGGCTTCTTTCCATACTACTTCAGATTGCCACAATAAAGTGGTGAAGTTTGATATGTCGGGGGAACCAACCTTTGTGTTTTAGGGTGATCAAAGTTGGTCATCAAGTAACTTGATTTCAACAGTAAAAGCTAAGAGGTTGTTGAGGAAGGGTTGTCAAGGGTACATTGCAATGATAAAAGAAGATGTCAGTGTGCCAGTAGCAAAGTTGGAGCAAGTCCCAATGGTATGTGAACACCCTGATTAGTTACTTGGTATATCGCCAAATAGAGAGGTAGAGTTTGGCATTGATTTGCTTCCAGGAATTCAACCCATATCTATACCTCCATATCGGATGGCTCCAACTGAGCTTAAGGAGTTGAAGGAGCAATTGAGGGATCTTCTTGAAAAAGGTTCATTCGTCCTAGTTGTTTCCCTTGGGGTGCACCAATGTTGTTTGTCAAGAAGAAAAATGGTTCACTTCGTTTATGTGTTGACTATCGATAATTAAACGAGGTGACTGTGAAGAATAAATATCCTCTACCTCGCATTGGTGACTTGTTTGATCAACTTCAAGGATCTCAATGTTTCTCAAAGATTGATTTGAAAGTCGGATACCACCAGTTGAAGATAAAGGTGGAGGACATTCCTAAGACAACTTTTTGTGCTCGATATGGACATTATGAGTTTTTGGTTATGTCTTTTGGATTAACCAATACCCCCTGCATCTTTTGTGGACTTGATGAATTGAGTCTTCAAGTCGTTCTTAGATAACTTTGTGATAGTTTTCATTGATGATATTTTGGTGTATTCTAAAAGTAAAGAGGAGCATGAGCAACACTTGAGGTTAGCCTTGCAAACTTTGAGGGAGCATAAGTGGTATGCAAAGTTATCTAAATGTGAATTCTGGTTGGATAGTGTGGCCGTTTTAGGTCATGTGGTATCTAAGGATGGGATAAGCACAGATATGAAGAAAGTGAAAATGATTCAGGGTTGGCCTAGACCTACATCAGTTTTAGAAAAGCGTCATTTTCTTGGACATGCAAGATACTATCGTAGGTTTATTGAGGGTTTTTGCAGACTTGCAGCTTCTCTAACCAGATTAACAAAAAAGCAAGTTATTTTCCAATAGGATGATGCATGTGAGCAAAGTTTCCAACAACTAAACGATTGTTTGACATTTGCTCTTGTCTTAGCCTTACCTTCGAGTGGTGGTGGTTATGTGGTTTATTGTGATGCATCTAGAGTTGGACTAGGGTGTGCTTTGATGCAACATGGAAGAGTGATTGCTTATGCTTCTAAACAACTCAAGAGGCATGAGCAAAACTATCCTACACATGATCTGGAGATGGCAACAGTGATCTTTGCTCTTAAGATTTGGAGGCATTACCTATATGGTGAGACTTGTGAGATCTACACTGATCATAAGAGTCTTAAGTACATATTTCAGTAGAAGGACTTGAATTTGAGGAAAATGAGGTGGATGAAGCTTTTAAAAGACTATGACTGCATGATCTTCTTTCATCCAGGTAAAGCAAATGTAGTTGCTGATGCTTTGAGTAGAAAGTCTATGGGTAGCCTAGCTCACATTGTTGAAGTTAGGAGACTTGTAGTGAAAGAGTTCAAAGATCTTGTAGCTAGTGGAGTAAGGTTTGAGGTCACAAGCATCGAATCACTTCTAGCTCATGCTCATGCTCGTTCCACTATAGTGGATACCATTAAGGTCACTCAAGGTGAAAACCCTCATTTAAGGAAGATTGTGGAGGAGACTCAAGTAGGAAAGGTTTATGATTTTGTAGTTGATTTTGAAGGTGTGTTGCACTTTGGCACTCGCCTATGTGTTCCTAATTCAGGAAGCTTGAGGAAGAAGATTATGAAGGAAGTTCATCATTCCTCTTACACCATTCATCCAGGTTCTACTAAAATGTATCAAGACTTGAAGGAGTTCCTTTGGTGGGAAGGGATGAAAAAGGATGTAGCTGAATTTGTATCTAAATGTCTATGATGTCAGCAAGTTAAAACAAAGCATCAAAAGCCAGCATGCTTATTTCAGAGAATTGATATACCCGAATGGAAATGGGAGAGGATTACTATAAAGGGTTATGACTCGGTTTGGGTGATTGTAGATCGATTGACTAAGTTAGCACACTTTTTGCTTGTGAAAACTACCTAGTCAGCAATTCAATATGTCAAGTTGTATTTAGAGAGGATAGTATCCTTGCATGGAGTGCCATTGTCTATAATATCAGATCGAGGTACTCAGTTCACAACTCAATTTTTGAGATCTTTCCAAGATGCCTTAGGGACTAGATTAGATTTGAGTACTACTTTTCACCTTTAGACTGATGGTCAATCAAAAAGAACAATACAAATCTTAGAAGATATGTTACGTGCTTGCATGTTTGATTTTGGAGGTAGTTGGGATCAATACTTGTCTTTGGCAGAGTTTGCTTATAATAATAGTTATTAGTCTAGTATTCAAATGGCATCATTTGAGGCCTTGTATGTAGATCACCGATTGGGTGGTTTGAAGTTGGAGAGCCTAGGTTGGTAGGCCCAGATCTAATTCAAGAAGTTGTTGAGAAGGTCAAGACAATTTGAGATCACTTGTTGATTGCTCAGAGTAGACAAAAGTCTTATTCCTATCATAGACGTTGACCTTTAGAGTTCAGTGTAGGAGAGCATGTATTTTTGTGTGTGTTTCCCTTGAAAGGTATCCTACGTTTTGGTCGAAAGGGTAAGCTTAGCCCCAAGTTTATTGGTCCTTTTGAGATTCTAGAGAGGGTGGGGCAAATGGCTTATCATTTAGCCCTCCCACCAGATCTATCGAGTGTTCACCCAGTTTCTCATGTGTCGATGCTTTGAAAGTATGTTCATGATCCCTATCACATTATTCAACTCCAGTCAGTGCAACTTGATGAGAATCTCAGTTATACAGAACAACCAGTGGCTATAGTGGACAAATGTGATAAGCATTTACGTTCTAAGGATGTTGTGTCAGTGAAAGTGGCTTAGAGAGGACCAGCTGGAGAGCAGATGACTTGGGAGCCAGAAATTGTTATGCGTGAGAAGTATCTCAATTGTTTGAGACAAAAGGTTAGTCATAGATCAAATTCGAGGAAGAATTTTTTCTTTACGGGGGGAAGAATGAAATGCACTGTTTCAATTTCTTTCTTATATATCTATATATATATGTATATAATAAAATAAAACAATCACCCCCTTTCTTTTTTAAAACACCCGAGACCTTCCCTTTCCCCCTCTCCTAATTCCCTTCTTTCAAGAATCCACCCTCATATCTCAAATCCTCCCTCTTCTTCCCCATTTTTCATCTCTCAACCTTCCATTCATTTTCCTCCATTGTTCCAAAATTCATCAAGTTTATTGCATCCTTGCGGCACTCTCAAGCACGAGAAGGTGGTTGGAGTAAAAGTGAACACCACTCATTTCCTTAAAATTTCTATTTGATCTCTTTAAAATAAATTTATAACCCATTGAGTTAGATGAGTATTTTATAGCATAGTTTAGTTATATGTTGTGTGAGATGGGTTAGAAAACTAAGTATTAGGAATTCTTGTGGTTTTCTCAAAACCCCATGTATGTTAAATTTGCGAAATTTGCCTAATCTCTTGTTCTTTTTTATTTTAAATGCTCAAATTATGTGAAAAATACGGTGGTTGATCCTCCCAACGTCATTGGAAGGCATTGATTGCATTCATTTTGGTGTGAGTAGCTAATCTACTTAGCGGCAATTTTAAATTCTTTTAGGAGAAGCAAGTAAACTCCAAAATATATTCTTTTGTGATCTTTGAAATTCTAGGAGTACTTGAGAATGAAGTAAAATGTTTATTTTCGCTTGATTGGAATTTATTCTTTGAGATTTTCGAAAAGGTATTTAAGAGTGAATATTGGATTTTTATTTATTTATTTATTGTGAGTTTATGATTGATTGTCGTTCGCTACAACGAAGAGATAATGTAGTCTATGAGTCAAATACTCATAGTATATATGTTTTCTGTTTGCTACAACGAAAAGATAATGCAGCCTATGAGTCAAACACTCAGTATATATATAAGTATTTTTTTTCTTTTTACTACAATGAAAAGAGAATGTAGCCTATAGGTTGAATATCCATAGTTCCTAAAGATTCGTTCGCTGCAACGAAGAGATAATGCAACCTAAGAGCTGATTGTCGTAGTTCTATAATTATCGTTCGCCACAACGAAGAAATAATATGGTCTATGTGCACATAGTAGAATGAAAGTTTTTCCAAAGTTATTATTCTTGAATACAAGTTTATTTGTAATTCTAAAAGTTTTCAAGGGAGTATACAATAGTTTCTAAAAGTGAGTTGTATTTATTTTGCTTTTATTAAATGTCATTTAAATTCTTTTTGGATGTAAAAACTCGTGCTATGTTTGTGCTCTCCTTCCTGTCCGCTTTGTATTTTATGCTCTCACCAAGTTTTCGTGAATTACCCTTTTCTTTCATTTTTCTTTTCTCAGATATACAGGTAGTTGAGTAGCTGACTTCCTGGGATTTGCTTAGTTACCCAGGAATTTGTTTATCTATTTGGTAGGTTTCCACTGCGTTTGATGGAGAATATTTTTGTGTGACTCCAGTATAGTGCATCTATAGGGATAAGGGTAGGAATAGGTATAGAGAAAATCCCTTTATTTTGAAATGTAGATGATCCTATCTTATAGATATGCTTATGGTGTAATAATGATGTTTTGAGACACTTTGATGATTAGTATTTATGACCAACATCACTATTAGTTGATATTTTGGATAATATGTCAAGGGACTATGTTGTGATCTGTGGCCTTAATATCTAACTATTGGATCTAGATACATGTATATAATAGATTTGTATGGATATATGATATTTTTCACAGGATATTCAATATGGGGTTTGTCTTGTTTTTAGGAGAAACTCTGCCTGATTTTCAACAACGCCTTTTGGTTGATCTTTTAATTGTGATTTGTAGTGAGGTACTCTTAGGCTAGCCAGACTATTATAGAAAATTATAGTATGTGCGTCGTCATGGTCCAAGAGTGGATCGTGGCCGTAGATGCCAGAATTATTCACGTCCCACCTCTAGCCATCAAGTAATTAAGTAGGCTTCCTCATTTTTATTTTTCAACTATATGCATGTCTTGCTTCCATAATGTTAATGATAGTATTAATAGATGCAAAATTAATTTATAAATACCCAAAATACATTTTTATCAATGAAATTAAATTAAATTGATAGATAAATATCATTTAAACGTGTTCATTTATGTCATTTTACATTTATCATACAGAACACTTATAATTCAATAAATTAATTTAACAACTTTCAAGTATCCGCTATTAGCTTTTAATTATTAGCTAATTTTTCAACTTCTACCTAGTGTTTCAGTTTTCATCTAATTTTCTAACTAATTTTGTCAGAAATAGCCAATATGTAAAACTTTGAGACATTGGCCAAAGTGCCACGAATCCAGAAAAAAAATGTCAAAATGCCATACCCCAAAAATAATTTGCCAAACTGCCACGCCACGTAATTCGCTGGCCACATCAGCGAAGTACGTGGGCTAACGTGGCGTCGCGTGAGTGGAGGACATATTTTGCTGGACAGAGGGGCGAAATAGGAGTTTTGAAATTGCAGTATAAACTTCGAATGACCATAACT
Organism: Glycine tomentella; assembly: GCA_007407185.1. Lineage (NCBI taxonomy): Eukaryota > Viridiplantae > Streptophyta > Magnoliopsida > Fabales > Fabaceae > Glycine > Glycine tomentella. The sequence continues at coordinate 1,031,579 of PYAF01001184.1, forward strand.
TTTGACTGGAACGTCCGATTGAGGCGAAATCGGTGGCTAAACACTTGAAATTGAGAGAAGTAATTGAAAAAATAAAAAATAACATTAAATTAACTAATTAAATAATTAAAAAAGCAGACAAAAATGAATTTTTTAGATGATTGAATCTTAAATCCTAATTTTGAGGCACTTAGAGACCTCTTTGAGAAAATTTTTTGGCCAAGTCCCCTTCGGCGGCATCTCCTCTCAATTTCGAGCGTTTGACCACCAATTTCGCCTCAATCGGACGTTCCAGTCAAAAGTTATGATCGTTCGAAGTTTATATACAATTTTGGAACTTTGCCACGTGGCATGCTTATTTCGCCCCTCTGTCCAGCGAAATCTATCCTCCACTCACGCGACGCCACGTCAGTCCACGTACTTCGCTGATGTGGCTAGTGAATTACGTGGCGTGACAGTTTGGCAAATTATTTGCAGAGTGTGGCATTTTGACATTTTTTTTCTCAATTAGCGCGACATCCTCTCAATTTCAATAACAGGATGAGTAACTTCTGCACGTAAAACATGCACTGTTAGAAGATGGTTTGTGACTTGTTGTTTGAATTGATATTTTGAGTAAAAGAAAGTCTTTAATGTATCGTTCAATAATAAGTAACACTTGAATGTAAAGAGATTATATAGAGACTTTTATATATAAAAACAATCTATCAACACTTTCTAATTGTAATATGAACAGGTTTTATCAAAAGACATGAGTAAATTGGTAACGTATCCAATTAAAATCATAATTCGCGTAAAACATATGAAGTAACAAACATGCAAATACAAATGCCATATGCCAAATTAGTGGGAATCACACGTATACAGGACAGTAGCTGTTCATTGGCTTTGAGTTATGCTTTGATGACAATCATGTATCATCAAGAGAATAGATTATAAAGTTCTCTATCTTTGTAATTGTCCTGTTTTCGGTCTGAATTAGCACAAATTGGGCTTAATTTTAAGTCTTTAATAAAATTTATTGGCCTATAAAAAAAGGGTGGGATGGTAAAGAAGCTATTTTTATCAGATTTCTAAAGTTAGTAAATACTAGAATATGGTTCTCATATTGTCAAACAACTCCTAGATGGACCAGCGGTAACTATGGTCACTCAACCTATAATATCGATCAGTGCAATTACACGGAACCAGAGCCTATGTTATTGAAGAGCTGAATAATTGGTGTCACAATTACACCACCTACAGAGCCACTGAATAATTCCTCGCTACATTTCACTTTAGCCAATTACTTATACCATATTGATACCATATTTAGAGAGATATAAAGTTGGTTGGATGATTAAAAAGGAAAGATCATGCATTCAATCTCTTTAACTAACAAAAACTAACATATTAACAATTAATATTTATTAATAAAAAATATTAATACAATCTGTCATAATTTATAATATGATTCAAAAAATGTCATATCTGTTGGCAGTAAAATTACATGTTTATCAGTAAAATGTCATATCAGTTAAAAAATCAGATCAGATCATATAAGCTGATCAAAATTTCAACAAGGACTCATAATTTTAACAGTTTAAATTTTGAAAAATCAGATAAAAATTAACTTGGAATCAAGCACAAATCCAGGCACTCATTCTGTGACTGCAACATTCTGTCATTGACTCATTGATATTGATACATAAACAACTTGATCAATTCATAATAACCATTAACAGTTCGAAACATGAAAATTATATCAAAATAAAATCTGTCCTAAGCCCTCTTTCGTGCAAAACCTTTTTCTAATTGACGATTCCCACATACAAGAAATTTTTCCGTAAGCCATTTTTCGCCCCATGTCAAGACAAGACATCAAGACCCCCCTAGTGCATATTTTTAGAAATATAGAGGACCAAAATTCCAATAAATTTTTTAAAGATACCAAAATTGCTCGTTCACAAAATTATAGGGATCAATAGATTTAAGGCTAACATGTAAAAGGGAATTGGATGGTTACCCAGTTGAATTTAAACAACAACACGGAATATAATTATAGATCTTATACCGTGGGTTATATATTTTTCTTGTGCTGTTTAAAACTCACCTGAATGTTATGTAATTTTCAAAATATTTTTATTATTATAATTTAGTAAAATTCTAATGGAAGAGTTTGAAAATAAAAGGTTGGACATGAAATAAAGATATGGATGGGAACTGTGGGTTAGCACCTACAATATCACGCCACATTCAACATCTTGTCGGACTCCGGGTCCCACAAGACAGCTACGTTTGACAAGTTATATACATTCCTATGAAATGTTCCCTTCAATAGAATCCCGACACGTGGCAAACAACCTCGGGAACGCAGAAGAAGACAAGTCTGACCCTAACTCACTCAGTGTTGATTGCGTCATCACTGAAACATGGCACCCAACCAAGTGTTCACTGGAATGGGCCCAGGTCGGCCCATTATAATAAGATTTAAAAATCACCTTTTATTCTTGTTGTTGTGGGCTCCCTACAATTGAACCAACAGGCCCAGCTATGGTAGGTAGGTAGATAGGTGCGTTTAGTGGTGAACTGGGGGATTGGCATTTTTTTTTTCTCTAGTCTCTCGTCTCGGTTTTTTTTTTTTCTTAATCAAGTATTATTTATCAAAGATAATTCTATTTGAGTTAAAAAAATTTCCTTAAATATTTAACGTAATTATATACTTAAAATTTAAATCTAAAATTTAATTAAACTGAAATAATTTTATGTTAATTAATTCACACGAGATGATTTTTCTTCTCTCATTTCATTTCCTATTTTTTTCCTCCATCATGCAATATCGTAGACCATGTCCCAAGGAGCATCGACATCACCAATTAAATGTATCTATCCACGTTCCTTTACGACTAACCATACGTGATTATGATGTGAACTTCTAGCTAGGCCAGCTATTTAATTGTATCTGGACGAATGGCGAGGTAATATGTTCAAAAGTTGAGATCTATTAATAAATAAAGTTTGCTATTAATTCATTGTGAATTTAATATATTGTTTTATTATGCATGGTCCTAGCTATACGAACATATGTGCTTATATTTTCTTTCATTGGTGAGTAATATTTATTATCAAATTCATTCATCTTATTCATATCTAATAATTACACTATAATTAATTAATTAATTATAATATATGTTTGTTATACTATTGAAATCATTAACCTGTATGGATTTGTTAACGTATACCTATTTACTTTTTAGAACGGGTATAAGAAGAAATTAAAATGAGATACTCTAAAAAATTCTGATGTGCTGGAAGAACGAGGCCGTTGACTTGGCAAAGTTCAGGTCATGAAACTAGTTAAAATCAAAACTGAGGAACTTTTCATGCTCTTTCTTTCAATGGTCAATGCAAAACCTACGTTGTGTTTGGCAAGTATATGAAGTGCTATGTGGATTCTTTTGTGACCTAGATGGGATGTAGAGGAACTGACTTCGGAATACTATAATATGTTGCCGGTGGAATTTACATTCTGGTTTCTTTTTGGTATCTGTTTAATGGTTTTATGTAGGATTTAGATATCTTGCTGTAACGCTTCAAGTAGACTGCAGTTTTTTGAATTTGATTTTTTTCAGCTACTGAATCTACTGATTTATGGCATGTTTTGTCATGTACCATGGGAGTTGTAATTTTGCTCATGTCAAAGGGGTGATATTAGGAACGGATCCAAAAAAACTATCAAAGAGGAGACTAGATTTTTTTATTTTATTTTAATTATTTAAATATCTAACTTCTAAGTAATGAATATTTAATAAATAATGACTTTTATAAAATTATTTATTAGTTTTACATGTAAAATTTAAATTAATTTTTATTTTAAATGATACAAGAATCATTGGTGGATCTAGGAGCTTGGGTTAGAGGGGAAAATCTTTAGAAAATAAATTTTAAGATAAAGACATAAATAAAGATATAAGAAGAATGAGAAAATGGAATAGTGATTGAATAAGAGGTATAAAATGTAAAATTTTATATGTGTGAAATAAAAATAAGAGGTATAAAATATCATCCCTTATGAAAATAAGTGATAAAATTGTGTGATTTTATCACTTATTTTAAGAAAAATAAGAGTTATTAAAATGAGAATTTATTAAAGTAAGGAGATACATTTACTTATCTTCATATGAGAATTGGTTGGTTAGAGGTTAAAACACAAAATTAATGGGTGCAATGTAAGAAAACTAAATAATCTAATCATGCATAAACAATATAAGCAATTAGATTAAGTGCGGAAAAATTAAGATCATAAATACCTCCCGTCATTGCTCACGGTTTTGAGTCTTTGGATTGCACTGAAGATCTCTCTTGAGTCTTCTAAACTCTGATTCTAAAGAACTAGATGGTGTATATGTTGATGTATATAGAATGAGTTCAGGGATCCAAGAAGGCTGTAGACACAATTATTTATAGACCCCTTGTCATCAAAGGGTCAGTTACGGTGTGCTAAAAGAAGAGACGTTAATGTTGCAAAAAAATAGGGGATGTGGGTAGTGGTTAGTTTCCTGAATTATTGTGGACCACTATCAGGTTGGTTACAGATATTTTGTAATTTCAAAATAACAACCAACATTCTCCCACTTGGTCGACATGTCCCTTAATTTACATAACAAGAAATAAAATGCATGAATCATGGCAATAAGTCATCTTAATAATGAGCGAGTAGTATCTTCCATGTATTACATTGCATTATATTTCTCAAGCCCATACAACTTAATGAATAAACTCAATGTTTATTCTAGGTCCAAACTTAATTGATGTTTCTCAGAATAAATAACTGTAGATGCGCATAAACTGAATTAAAAACATCACAATAGAGTTTCTTAATATCATTCATACAATGAAAATCACATATGGGAACCAAGTCCCATCTTTCCACATGATCCTTAAATTTGAATGGTGGCATGCCCTAAAGGATCAACAATCATTAATTCAGTGCTAATGTGCTCAATAACCACTGTATTATCTTTAGCACGTTCTCGTATGGCTAGATACTTAGTGTCGATGTCCTTGCTTCGACTACAAATTTTGTTATTCTTAGCCATATAAACAGCATCTGAATTATCATAGTATATCTTCAATGACTTAGAAATGGAATCCATAACTCTAAGCCCAGAAATGAAATTCCTTATACATACACCATGTAAGGTAGCCTCAAAACAAGAAACGAACTCAACCTCTATAGTGGAAGTAGCAGTCAATTAAGGTCTGCCCTGACACTTCTCCAAGACACAGCTCCACTGGCTAGCATAAAAATATATCCCGAAGTTATTAACTTCAACACAGCCAGTGTAGTCTGAATCTGAGTAGTCAATCACTTCCAAATTGTCAGTCCGTCTGTGCATAATCATATAATCCTTAGTTTCCTAAAGGTATCTTATCACTTTCTTTGCAACTTTCCAGTGGTCTGAACCTGAGTTACTTTGATATCTCCTTAACACTCCAACCACAAAAGCAATATCAGGTCTTGTGTAGACCTGAGCATACATAAGGCTTTCAACAGCTGAAGCATAAGGAATGTTCTTCATTTGTTCCCACTCAAGATTATTTTTCGGGCATTAGCTTAAATTAAGCCTGTCACCCTTCATAATGGGAGCTATACTTGTTGAACAATCACTCATTCTAAATCTTTCCAAAAATTTGTCAATATAGGTATCTTGAGACAAACCAAGAACACCTCTTACTTTGTCTCTTGATGCCAATAACGTAAGAGGCATCACCCATATCCTTTATATCAAAATTCTTAGAGAAATTGTTTAACCTCATATAGTAAACCCTTGTCATTGGTTGCAAATAAAATATCATCTACATATAAAATAAGAAAACAAATTTTGCTCTCACTGATCTTATGGTATATACAATGTCAGAAATAACGTCATGAAATTTTAAGTACCACTGACGGGAGGCTTGTTTCATATATAGATTTCTTAAGCTTGCATACCAATTGCTTATCCTCAATAGACGAGAATCCTTCACCTTGTTTCATATAAACCTCTTCCTCTATGTCTCCATTGAGAAAACCCATTTTCACATTCATTTGTTGCAACTCTAAGTCAAAATATGCAACTAATGCCAGAATGATGTGAAGAGAATCTTACTTAGATACATAAGAGAATGTCTCCTTGTATTCGATGCCATAGAATTCATCTCATCTTTCATAGCATCATACCACAAGTTTGATTCTTTAGAACTCATGGCTTGTGAAAACGTTTCAGGATCATTTTCAGCTCCAATAGTATAGTCAGATTCCTGTAGATACACAACAAAGTCACTCGGTATCGCTGATTTCTTTATTCTAGTATATCTCCTTAATGTTGTTTCATTATCTTCTTGAGAAACTTGTTGTTCAATTGGTTGATCAACAATTTTTTTTCTTGCTCCTCATGAACAACTTGATCAACTAGATTATCAGCAGATTGTGAATCTTGAATGATAGGTTGCACAACACCCGGTTGAGCTGGAAGGGTATTGTTAATAACAACCAATCTAAGATTTGAAGTGGATGGTTGAGTAACTGAATGATCTTTCTCAGAAACAAAATCTCTGGATTGATCGCTCCCACTAATCAAGTCATTCTCAAGAAATTCAATATTTCTTGATTCCATAATCCTTGTACTTTAAAATGGACAATACAAATTGTATCCCTTAGATCTTTCACTATATTCAATGAAGTATCCACTAATGGTCCTTGGGCTAAGCTTCTTTTCTTGTGGGTTATAGATTCTCACTTCAGACGGACATCCCCAAACGTGTACTTGTCGCAAACTCGATTTCCAACTCTTAAATTACTCAAATGGTGTCTTTGGGACAACCTTAATTGGAACTCGATTCAATATGTACACAGCGTCTTTAGTGCTTCATTCCACAATGACTTAAGAAGCTTGGAAATACTAAGCATACTTTGCATCATGTTCATTAAGGTTTGGTTTCTTCTTTTTGCCACACCTTTCTGATCCGGAGAACCAGGCATAGTGTACTGGACAACAATCTCATGTTTTTGAAGAAACTTCACAAATAGATCAGGTGCTTGTCCATTCTCCGTGTATCTACCATAATATTCATCACCTCTATCAGATTTCACGAACTTAATTTGCTTTCCACATTGTTTCTCCACTTCGGCCTTAAAAACTTTAAAGGCATCTAAAGCTTCATCTTTAGAATGAAGTAAGTAGAGATACATATATCATGAATAATCGTCTATGAAGGTGATAAATTATTTCAGACTACTTGCGTCCATGTCTGGACAACAAATATCTGTATGTATGATTTCTAATAGATTTGAACTCCTCCTTGCACCTTCTTAGACTTGTTAGTTTGCTTACCATTAATGCAATCTATACAAGTATCAAAATCAGCAAGATCCAAAGCACTAAGTACCCCTTCATTTACCAATATCTTAATTCTCTCGATAGAGATGTATTCTAATGTTAGGTGCCACAACATAGAGAAATCCTCATTCATAACACATCGATTCATGCCAACATTAACATGCATAGCATCATAAGTGGTATCATTTTGCAAATTAATATAGAAAAGACCATATTGCAAATCAATCCACCATGTGTTATGATTAATTATATTAGATTCATAACAAACTAAATAGGTAGACATACATTTCTTTTCCAAACCATAGCTTGAACTTAGGACAGTCTTTCTTCATGTGCCCCTTCTTTTTATAGAAGAAACACCTGAATTATTTCTTAATTCCAGCTTGAGGTGGTATTTTACCACTTCCCTTGTTCTTATGACCTTTCTTATTATCCTTCCTTTCAGTCATCATAAGAGAACTCTCTCCTTGTTCCAACTGCAACCTCCCCTTTTCCTGAACACACGTGGTCATGAGTTCATTAATAGACCATTTATCTTTATGTGTTGTCAGATATTTTAAAGGGACCATATGGTGCTGGGAGAGTATTCTAAATAAAATGCATCAGAAAAGAGTCAGACATGTCCACTTCTAGAGTTTTTAGTTGAGCTGCAATGTCCCTCATATGCATGATGTGCTCACGTACACCCCTCAGAGTATTGAGCTTCATGGAAGAAAATTTCATTATTAAGGTATTTGTCAATATCTTTCCTGAAGTTTCAAATTGTTCATCAATTTACTTCAGGAGTACTTTCACATTGTCATACTGTTCAACTGAGCCCTTAATATCAGCCTATATTTTAGTCTTAATGAACATCACACAGAGTCAGTTAGATCTTTCCAATATTCATACAGATCCATCTCCTATGGTTCACCATTCTCTATAATTGTTGTTGGCTTCACTTTCAAGATAGTATAATCAATGTTCATATACCCTAACGTCAGCAAAATCTTTTCCTTCCAGATAGAAAAAATAATCTCCTCTCAATTCCGGGACAACAATTTTATTAATAGGTTGTATAGTTGCAATGCTTATCCTTAAAATTTGAGACAAAAATAATGTAGCATGCTTTACCAATGTAAGTCATGCTTATAAAATTATGAATTTAGCGACATAAAATTTTCCTGTGGGCTAAAATTTTAATTCAATTAAATTCACATAAACATTATGATAAAACTATCAAGTTATATTTCTTGATCCCTGTGGGCAAATCAAAAAAATATAATTTAACATCTTATCCTAATTAATCATACAAAAATATAATAGAAATTCCTATGGGATAATATCTACTATATTATATTATGATTAATTACAATTAATATTATTTACCTTATGTGATCTAGAAATTCTTAATATATAATTTAAATAATTAAAGTTGCTGTGGCTAGACTTTAATCAATTAAATTATAAAGATCACTAAATATTATCTAATTTCCAAAATTAATTTTATTGTAATTAACCATAAACAATAAAATTAAATAATCAATCATTCAGATTAATCAACTTAATATTACATGTATAGGAAAACATAAATTAATACATGTAATGACAGAATAACAATATATCATGTGAACATATAGTCATGATGGAGAACATGACTAAGAGTGATGAGAGGTTCAAAACCTTGGAATCCAGAGTGTTAAACCTTGTTACTCTTATGTCCTAGAGAGCTCAAGGTGCTCTGCTTTCATAGACTACAAGGAGTACTTGAAGGAAGAGTGGGAAGCCACATGCAAAGTACAAGAAGAAGGAGAACGTAGCTTTTCTAGAGAAGGAAAATGAGGCTTCCTTTGAAGAAAGTCTAGCAATGGACAAAAAAGCTCTTACCGAGAGAAGTTTAGAGACAGGGAAAGAAAAGGAGGTACTAACACCTCCTCAAGTAAATATTACATATCAACATTAACATAGCTTTTCTAGAGAAGGAAAATGAGGCTTCTATTGAAGAAAGTCTAGCAATGGACAAAAAAACTCTTACTGAGAGAAGTTTAGAGATAGGGAAAGAAAAGGAGGTACTAACACCTCCTCAAGTAAGTATTACATATCAACATTAGGTATGCTGATAAGCAATTTTCTAAATTTTTAGAAATCCTTAGAAAATTACATAGCAACATTCCCTTTAATGAGGCTATTGGTCAAATTGACAAAATTTGAGACAATAGGCCTTGATGAGGAGTGTTCAGATGTTGTACTGAGAAAGATGTCCTCTAAGCTTAAGGACACTAGGAGTTTTACCCTCCCTTGTACTATAGGCAACTCTTACTTAGAGAAACATCTGTGATTTTGGAGCAAGTATAAATTTAATGCCTTGCTCAATTTGTAAGAAAATAGGCATGAGATAAACATAACCCATAAACATCACCATGCAACTTAATGATATGTCTATTGTCTATCCCAAGGGTGAAGTTGAGGATGTGCTGGTTAAGGTAGAAAAGTTCTTCTTTCCAACTGATTTTATGGTGCTAGACATGGAAGAGGATGAGGACATCCCAATCATATTGGGGCGTCCATTCATGAATACTTGTGACATGGTAATATAAGTTAAGCAAGGAAAGATCACTCTAAGGATGGGTGAAAAGTAACTTGTTTTTAAATTATTTGATACTGAGAAAAAGTCTACCTCTTTTTTTTTCCTATAATTTGATTCAGGAAGAGATCCCACTAATGCTTTGGTGAAAGCCTTATTCCCAAGTATGAGAATGGACAACCCCCTAGAAACAGTTCTTATTGATGATGACTTGGACTGTGATTTGAGCAGTGATGCGGAGTATATATTAATGTTCCTCCAAGCTTAGAGTAATGCCAAACCGACGAGAAATTAAAGGGTTTGAAGAGTTGGAAAGATGTAGTGGGACAAAGCCTAAACCCTCCATTGAGAAACCTCCTGTGTTGGAGTTGAAGTCACTTCCTTCTAACTTAAAATATATTTTTTCTTGACCAATTGTTATTGATACAGGTTTGTAGGATATAAAAGAGGAGAAAAATTTGAGGGTCTTTATGGACAACAATGAGGCCTTTGGGTGGACCATCCATGACATCGAGGGTATCGACCCTACAATGTGAACCCGTAGGATTCACATGGAAAAGGGCAAGAACCCAAGGAGTTACCTTAGAGGAGACTCAACTACAGCATTATGGAGATTGTGAAGGGAGAGGTGTTGAAATTGTTGGATGCAAACATAATCTACCCCATCTTTGACAATGAATGGGTAAGTCTAGTCCAATATGTCCCTGAGAAGGGGGCATTATTGTCACTGGGAATGAGTAGAAAGAGCTCATAGCAATAAGAAAGACTACCAGGTGACAGATGTGTATTGACTATAGGAAACTAAATAAAGCCACCCGGAAGGACTACTTTCTTCTTCCCTTTATGCATTTTGAAAAATTATCTGGTCATGCATTCTACTGTTGTCTTGATGGGTATACCGACTAACTACAATGCATTTGGTTGACAAGGATCAACACAAACCATTTTTAGATGCCCTTACTAGACATTTGCACATAAATGAATGCCTAATGGTTTGTGTAATGCTCTTACAACTTTTCAAAAGGTACATGATGACAATTTTCTCTGACTTGATTGAAAACCATATTGAAATTTTTATGAATAACATTTTTATTTTCTATCAATCTTTTGATGCTTGTTTGAAAAATTTAAATGTTGTTTTGAAAAGATACAAGGAGACTAAACTAGTCTTGAATTGGGAAAAGTGTCATTTTCCTTTTGAACTTGAGCATAGAGCCATGTGGGCTATAAGGTTTCTAAACTTTGATTCCGAGCTTACAAGTAGTAACAGGATGCAGCAATTGAATGAGCTAGATGAGTTCAGACTCAGTGCTAATAAGAATGTATGATGTGTGGAATATGTCCTCACACAAGGGCAACTGAATCCCACACAATAGTATCGTGGTCTTGAAAGTCCAAATATCATACCTTAGAGACTAGTTGTGTTCCTAAAAAATTCAAATTATATACACTAAATAATTTAGGTGATTTTATCTTGAGTTTGAAGATTGTTTATCAATTATGTCAAAGAGAAGAAAATTAAGTTAGAAAACAGTTTCTAAGAGGGAAAAGTATGTGTAAAAAACCCAGATTATGAATTTGCACGTACCTATTTTTCCCTGATTCCAATTTTAATTAAGAATACTAAGTTACCGATTAATTTTCGATTAGCTCTTAAGTTAATTATCAACCTATAGTCAAAGTCCAAAAATACGCTTCCCCCTAAATTAATTCTCAATTGGTCATTTGGGAATTCAACTTAGGGTTAAGGATGAATGACAAAAAGGTTTGTAAAAAGGTAGGTTCATGCCACCAGTTTGATCATTTAAGTTTTATGAACCCTAACGTTCTACAAGTTATTTAATTATGAGTAGATGGTCACTAATACATAATCAACTATAAATTAGAGTGAGCAATTCCAATATAAAAGATAGAACAGTAGAACAACACAATTAACTGAATAACATAAAAATAAACTCAATTAAAATAAGGAATTGGAGTAAATGGGTACAACTACATCATAATCTGAGATTTACGGGTTTATCTAACCATGGTCACACTATAGTCAAACAACATACAAAGTAGCATTAAGAATAAAAGAGATAAAAAAACTCTTACAGAATATGACCCCAATTGTTTCCAACATTGTTCTCTCACTCATAAACCTTTGCTGTTCAAAAATAATAAACAACTCTCCACAAAAAAGCCTTCAGGTTTCTATTTATACTAATAAAAATTAAACTTAAGCGTGGAGGTCAGCATGGTCCATGCCAGGTCAACACGGGCCATGTTGAGTCAGCATGGGCCGTGCTGAGAGCCACATGTCTTTCTTTAAGAATTTGTAACGTTGATTCTCAAATTTCCCTTAGAGCAGCACGAGTCTTGCTTGGATGTATGACGTTGATTCCTAATTTTGGCTCTAGAGTAGCACAACCATGCTCGGATGCATAATGCTAATTGAGAATTTTCTTGAAAAAATATCATGGTCATTCTGGAATAGCATGGCTTGGACGTACAACACGGGCCATGCTTTTTGAGGATGTGCGAAATTTCCTTTTTTCTTCTATTTTGGCTTTTTCTCTGAATTTATCAGCTTTCCTGCTCAGCTATTCACACTTAACACATACCCATAAGCTCTTATAACAAAATGAAGCTAAAACAAGATAAAATGGGACAAAAATTGGGGTTCAAACATAGTCAAATAATGGTTTATCAACCACCCCACACTTAAGCATTGCTTGCTCTCAAGCAATTATTCGAAATTAAAGATTGACACAATTTTCTTATGACATCAACCGTTTACAAAGAACCCCTCAAGTTATTATGAACACAAGATAAGGAACCAACATGAACAAACAATCATAATCGTAAGTCATGTTCTACATAATTCCATTAGGCTTCCTTTGTTCATAGCATGTTTAGTTTCATAATGAGCAATAGATCATTCATCTCATCACTCTCAGTGTTTCATGGGATAAAGACAGACCACTCATATCACAAGTCAAGAAGTACAAACATTTAGTTTATTTATCAATCAACTCAACTTAAGCAAAATTCTAGCATGCTTGACAGTGAGGCATCACAAGGTTAAATAAGGGCTAAGGTGCAATCAAAGGTGGGTACTGAAGAAATAGGATAAAGAAGGGCTCCAAGAATCAACCTGTACTTAGTGACAACATACTTAAGAGAGAAACTTCCATTTTTTTCATTTAACATATCCCAAAACTCATTCTCTAGAAACCATGATTCTCTTTATGTTTTCTCAACAAAACTTTTATTATATTTTTAAGGCCTTTTGATTGCCTTGTTTTTTATTTTTATTGTTGAAGGAGAAACATCATGGGATAAATCATTGTTCTACCCAAAAACTGGCATTCAGTTGTGCCCCCTATATTTTTTAAGTCACCAAGTACCAAGCATCGGACTTCCAACATAGTAAGGTAACAACAAAAATATCATTTCAACTCAAAAAGGTCAACTATAGGACTGATTTCAACAAATAATCTTAGCTTAATAACAAATCCTAAGAATTGTCTTAATCAGTTCAGTGCACACATGAAAATCACTCAAGGATATGTATGGTCAATGAAGGCATAACCATTGCCCTCTTGACGAATGTAGCCAATGCCTAAAAGTGTAGCATGGTGAATGACAAGCATGGGAACAAGTGGGGGATCGCCAGTGTAAGGGTCATAACCTATGTGGCATGCTAGCCTAACATAAAAGAACCAATAATGATGTAGCCCTAATGTAGCTTGGAGGTACATATAGTCGACATTATACCGGTGTCCTCTGATCATTCCATAGACCAAGTAGGCGTCTCTGGTGGTGACAACTCTATCATTGTTCTTGCAGCCATGAATGGAACCTGAAAGCCACCTGTGAATGGCTCACAAAATGGTGTCTTGAATCTGGTTGGCCTCGGAAAGTTGTGCATTGTAGTGACCCTGGCTTGTGATATTCGTCCAAGTGCTAGCCCTTGCGTATCCTTCATTGGCCCCCAACTTTGCTAATGTCATGTGATGATTTTGGCCCATCATGAAAAAAGACACCATTTCCTCAGTAGGAGGGTCATGGAAATCATACCAAACTGCCTGTGGATCATCCTTAGGTGGGGGAATAGTACGCTGCCACCCTCGACAAAAGGCTAGGAACTTCAGAGCAGGTGCTCGATAAGTGGGCTCATTAATAAGTGCCAAATCCTCCTATCCCAAGGCATGGATGTAAGTCATTAGCTGCTCTTGAGCACCAAAAGCTATGAAAGTGGCCATGTCTAAGTGGTGAGTATTATGAATCAGAAAAGTGGACAACCACCGATAATGCTCGACAAACTTGGCCAACATCCGTGGATTAGGGGCATCACCTTTAGGCTCCTCAACATGTGGTGGAGATGGTGATGCAGATGGATGACGAGCGGCCCACTGATGGAGGCCCTGTTGTGGTGGTGACTGCTAAGGGGGTGGTTGACACCTGCGTAGAACATAGGGACCTCCTCAGGACACCTAGGCCCTTTTGCTAGAACTTGCAACTGGTAAGAGCCCTCCATGAACCTGCACATAAGAATGTAGAGAAAGAAATGGGACATAAAACTATTAGTTTTGTTTTACCAGAAATGGCCATACTGATGGAGCACTTACCTACGTTGGGTTTGGGTGCAAATAAACATGGCTTGGGGAGCACAGGTCGTGTTGGGAGCACGACTTGTGCTTCATATGAACAAAAAGAACATTCATCAAAAACCTAGGAGCATGGTTCGTGCTGGTGGAGCACAACTCATGCTGTGACAAACAGTCACTGGATTCTCCAACAACAATTCTAAGTTTCCTATCTTAAAACCACCTAATTGAAATTCATTGAAGATTAAATGACCTAAACTATCCTAGGCAGTCAAAACATAAAAACAAAACCTAGATTAGTACATCCTAAAATCAAGAGTTATCCTAGAAGAAATAGAAAATTAGATAATACTAAAATTAGGAGTTAACTTACTTTTAGAATAAGGGTTAAGAGAAGTGAGAATGTGAAGGAGAAAAGAGAAAAAAAAGGGAGTAAGGGAAGAAAGGATTTTTTGTTTTGGGGGGGGGGGGGGGGGCAATATGGCCATGCTAAATCTAGCATGGTTGTGCTTGGAAATAACAAGGATGTTTCCAAAAGGTGGAATTTGAGCACGGGTCGTGCTATGCAGAGCATAGTCGTGCTCAGACTTGATGTTATTTTCTTATTTAACAAGAAAACCAACATGGTCCATGCTGAGACAACATGACTCGTACTGGATGACAAAAAACATAAAACTTTGAGAAAATGGAAACAAATGACATAAATATCATAAAAAGAGAATAGGGATACATGTGGGTCTTTAAAGACCCATAGAACCCACAGATTGCCCCCTAGGGAGTGCTTGTTTAACGTCATAAAACTGATGTGTGACATGGAGGGAAACTTCACCCTTGAAGATGCACAATGTGGTGCACCTGAAGCAATGCCTCCTCATAATGCTTGACTTTGTGGCCATTGATTTGGAAGGTGTTCTGATTGTTGCTTTTTAGCTTATGTACTCTATATGGGAATACTTTAACCACTATGAAGGGACTGTACCACCTAGAGTGCAATTTTCTTGGAAAGAGATTGAGATGTAAGTTGTAGACTAATACTTTTTCACCCTCATGGAACTCACGCCACTTAATGCACTAGTCATATCGTTTCTTGGTTTTATCCTTATTAAAGATTCAGAAGCATGAAACAAGATTTCTTAACTTGTAGATTAATGGATCTTTGAAAGTGGTGCTAAAGGGAGTCTTCATTGAAGAAATAAGATAAGCACTTAAATTTTGATATTCATATCACTCTTAGGTGAAATCTTTTTTTTTTTTTTTTATCTTTGAGTTAGGTGCTGAAAGGATTTATGTAATAGGGTTTTCTACATAGAATTGGATAGTTCTTGTAGGGTTCAAGAACTAAAAGCATATACAGTGTGTATTTTGCTTGTGAAGATTTTTTAATCATTAACTTAATTACTTGAAACTCATACTATAAGATTGTATGAGTAACTAGATATAGATCACGCAAGTGATTGAACCAATACGAAAATTCTTTGTGCAATCTTTCTCATCTTTTCATCCTTACATCTATCTTCATTATCATTCTTTCTAATCTTTGTTAATTATTCTTAATAATGTTTGAATTTGCAAATTGATGCAGGGATTAAAAAAGCCAATTATAGTAGCATCTCTTAAGCCACTAGATTACATGATTTCTTTTACTAATAAACGAAGTTTGTTTTTTAAATTTTAAGAGGCTTTCAAGCAAGTTTTGGTGATCCAATTCATCTTCCTCTTGGATTCTGCCATTATATTCAACAAAATTGAATGGCATGCGCAGTTTCACATAATCTCATTGCAACATATTCCAACACATTACACTACAACATTTATGCCATGTCCGTCAAACTCTAATCAATACACATGTGGAAGTGGAACTATATAAGTGAGTAGACTCATAAATTTTATTTTAAAATTTTGGATTGAAGTATGATGTCATATTCACTTATATAATGTATTCGAGATTCATTGGTAAATATTCTCCCCGTGTTTATTTCTCTTAGTTTCCCAACAAAAACATTTATGATTTAATTAATTCCAAGAATGATAGATCATGCTTCGTTTTTTCTAACGGACGACTTTAAATTGTGATTAGCAATTTAAATTTCAAATATGACTGTACTAGGTTCTTAAATGCTAAAATGACCGTCCTAGTTTGAAAGCTCTTCGTATTTGTATTGTGACTAATTTTCAATATCATTTATTAATAATTTGAACACCAAAATTTGTCCTTAAAAAAATTCTAACACTATCCGTCTTTTTATTCTAAGAGGAAATAGTGCATAATGATAGTGTAAATGATTTTTACTTTCTCATTTAATCATCATATATAAATAGACACACATGATAAGATAATTTAATTTTAATCTTTTATAATATTTGCTTAAAAGTCATATTAATCATTTTTTTTGTTGAAAGTATTTTTTTTATATTGATAGTACATAAAAAATATTTTACGAATTTGAGGGATTAAAAAAATATAATTTTTAATTTGAGAGACTAAAAAAATATATTTTTAAATTTGAGGGACTACAAATAATAGAAATAAAAAGAAGATAGAAAGTATGAGGAAAAATGAATTATGTGATAGAAAAATAAAGGGAAAAAAGTAAATTATATCTCTAATTTAAATGTATATTATTTCAATCATCAAATGCTTTCACACGAACTCATGACAACGTAGCAAAAATAAAATTTGTGGAAAAACCCCTGTATTGTATCGACACATTATGACAATGTGAAGAGGACTACCCATTCCTCACAATCAAACACTCTTTAATACAACTTTATCTTAGGCTTCCAATTCACTAGCTTTCTTCCACGTACCCTCTAGTGATAAATACCCATTTTCCTTCCATTCCATCTCAACTTTCACACACATTTTGTCAACTGTGTAGGCAAGCCAAGCCTTTCAAAAAACAAAACCACTGTGTAGACAAGCCAAAATAGCTAATCATTTTATTCTTCGTGTATTGCGAAAGCGTGAGAAACGGGGATGGCACTATAAAGACCCATCATATACGTCAACACTTAAATCCCAGAAACGAATTTGTTTATTAATTATAATATATATGAAAATAATTAATGAACGTGACGTGTCTCTGTGCCATTTGAACAAGAAAGTACACAACATTGCTGCCATTTCAAAAATAAAAAACAAACAAAATTGCTCGGCATAATTTGTTTGCTGGTGCATGCTGCAAATAATTGAATGATAAGTCTCACCGGTGGTCTTGTAATTCATTGAATCTACACTAATTTTATTTGTAATGTATAATTATAGTTGGTTAAAGAAAATTTTAAATTTTAAAATAATTGAACATAAATTACCTAATTAAATAAATCATTATCTACATTTAAATTTTACACTACTACACGAGATTATATTAAACTTATTGAATTACCTTTATCAGACCTTTATTGAATGACCTATATATATATATATGTTTGTTTTGTAAATTTTACTTTTAAGATATTCAGTTTACCACATTAGAAAATCTGTTACAGATCTTAAATCAATAAAAAAAAAAAAACAATTGTAACCTCACAAAAATTAATATATGTGACATGTCTTGAAAAAAAAGGAAGTACAGTATCGCTGCCATTTCAAAAACGAAAAAAACAAAGGAATTGCTCGGCATGATTTGTTGTTTGCTAGTGCCTAGTGCATGATGCAATTAACTTTGGAGCTGTGCCGCCATTACGAATGTCTACCTGATGTTACAGATTTTGGGACGCGTTGCTTCTCATTTTCCCGTCTAATAAATAGCTACCCTTCGCAGTGCAAAATAGTCAAAATAATTCGTGATCGATTGTCTAAGTAATTAATAGTCCAACTCTTAAGCTTTTTGATAAATTCCAACCTATCGTAATCTTAGGGTCTTCAATTTTTCACAATTGAAGGCTACATATACACTACTATATCGATCAGAAAGTATAAGCACATAGTCTGCATATTCAACCCAGATAATTAATATTTAAAATGGAAATCAAAATAAAGAATAAGTAAACGAAAGGATAGAGTATAATCACGGTGAGACTTTCTCGTGGTGTGTTTTTAAGGAGTTTAGATTATGGAATTATTAACACAAGATCCTTATGCATGGATATAATGTGATTGGATAACCATATAAGACTTTTTTTATATCCATTTAATACCGATAGCTCTCGCAGTCTATCTCAAACTCTTAATGCAATTACGGATATAAGTAAACAAATTACGCACACATATAGTATATATTCGCAAACACACACCTATGTACGAAAAAAGTATATGATTAAAATAATTGTAATAGTGTACTTTAGTGATATGACCATGGCTTAGAGTGTTTAGGAGCCACGACATCCATTTTTTTTTTCATATGTAATGAACAGTGTTTTGTTTATACAATTAAATTAAAATACACTAACAATATAAAAGTCACATAAATATATATATATATATATATATATATATCATACTAACACTATAAATGACTGTATTCTTTTTTATTTCAATTGTAATCAAGGGGGAAACTAATATTGATTTAAATTATAATAATACTAACATTATCATCACTCTTATCATGCATAGAAATTATCCTGATAATTTGGTCATTTTAATTATATTTATTTAATTTTCAAAATAATGTCAACTAAAAAAAATTACGTAATACCCTATTGTCTGGATAGGTAAGGGAGAGAAATATTGTACACAACCTTACCTTTACATATACAAAGAGACTGTTTCAAAATAATGTCAACAAATAATTTAATTTTTTAATTCTAAGTTTGTATATTATGAAATGATTTCACTAAATTTAAATTTAATTGGCATATTAAATTTAAATTTAATAAACTAATTCATATATTATTATATAAATTAGTATACTAATTACCATATTATTAATATATTGGATATTTTCATTACACGCCATTCAAGTATTTTGAGACTTTTATATCTCTTCGACATGGCATTGATGCACTTAAATCTTTCCTTGAGGCTTATCAAAAAGAAAATTCCTTGAGAAGTTGTTTGAACAGTAGTCCCTAAAGATCGTCTAATTTAAGCTTGATAATAACTTACAATTTTCCCTTTGAAAAAAACTTAAGGTATAACCTCATGGAGCTTTGGAGTTCTACACAAAATAAATTCCAAAAAATTAACAGAAAACCAATGTAGAGTCAAAAATAGAAAATCACATAGAGGTTATCAGAAAATATCATCAAGTTGTGGATGAAATGATAAGTCATGAACGCCCACTATATTAGAATGACCCAAATGCAATGTTAGTGCATACAAACTATCGACAAAAAACAAAGTCATCGCCTTGGCCCTCTGGTTGGAACTTGCAGCTGAAGAAAAGCCCTCAATGAACCTTAATAGAAGAATGGAGAAAAAGAAATGGGATAGAGAACTATTAATTATCTTTTTCTTTTTTTTGGGCAACATCATCATGCTTGGAAATGACGAGGATGTTGCCAAAATGTGGAATTGGAAACATGCTATGTAGAGCATGGTCGTGCTCGGATCCTAACGTTACTTTTTTATTTAACAAGAAAACCAACATGGCCCATGCTGAGACAGCATGGCCCATACTGGATTATAGAAAACATAAAAGTTTAAGAAAATGGAAACAAACAACAAAAACATCATAGAAACAAAACAAGGATACATGTGGGTCTTTAAAGACCCACAAAACCCACAGGTTGCCTCTTGGGGAGCACTTGTTTAACATCCAAAGCTTGACATGTGACATGGGGAAACTTCACCCTTGAAAATGCACAATGTGGTGCACTTGAAGAAATTCCTCCTCATTATGCTTGACTTTGTGGCCATTTGTTTGGAAGGTGTTCCCATTGTTGCTTTTTAGCTCAGGTACTCCATATGGGAATATTTTCACCATTGTGAAGGGACCATACTACCTAGAATGCAATTTTCCTAGAAAGAGATGGAGGCGTGAGTTATAGACTAAGACTTTTTCACCCTCATGGATCTCACTCCTCTTAATGCACTAGTCATGCCATTTCTTGGTTTTCTCCTTGTATAGTTTGACATTCTAATAGGCATTGAGTCTCAACTCATACAACTGCTACAACATGCTACTTCCTATAAGCTCAGGATCAAAGTTTAGAAACTTCAGAGCCCAAATGGCTCTATGCTCAAGTTCAACAGAAAATGAAAATTCTTCCCATAGACTAGTCTAAAGGGAGACATCCCAATAAGAGTATTAAAGACTATTTCCTGTTCAATAAGAGTATTTGGATGCACTCACAATTTTCTCTAGAATCCTCTTCAATTTCCTGTTAAATACCTTAACTTGACCACTTGTCTAAGGGTGATAAGGAGTATCAACCTCATAGGTAACACCATATTTAGCCCAAAGGTTATTAAACAATTTTTTGAAAAAGTGTGTTTCCCTATCACTAATGATTACTTGAGGTGTACCAAATCATGCAAAAATGTTCTCTTTCAAAAATTGTTATATTACGAGAATCATTAG
The DNA here is from genome assembly GCA_007407185.1 of Glycine tomentella. Lineage (NCBI taxonomy): Eukaryota > Viridiplantae > Streptophyta > Magnoliopsida > Fabales > Fabaceae > Glycine > Glycine tomentella. The sequence goes on from PYAF01001184.1 coordinate 1,052,541, forward strand.
TGGGTAATGCCACTGCCTCAATCCACTTAGACATGTAGTCTACAACCACCAGAATATACTCATAGCCAAAAGACTTAGGGAAAAGGATCCATGGATTCAATTCCCTATACATCAAACAATTATACCACAAATATATTGTTTTGAGGCATCTCAAGGTGCCTAAACAAAGCACCAGAGTGATGACAACTATCACAAGACATCACATATTCATTTTCATCCTTTTGAAGGGTGGGTTAAAAGAAGCCAAATTGGAGGACCATGTAAGTTGTCCTTGTGGGGTCATGGTTACCCCTAGCCTCCATACAATGACAATGTTGAAGAATGGAACTTACCTCCTCATACGGCACACAAGTCCTTACCATATCATCCTCACAAACCATGTAAAGGTAAGGGTCATCCCAAAACTAGTGTCTAAGGATAAACCACTTTTTGAGTGAGTTTTTGTGTCATTTTGCATGAATTTTCTTGGCATAACTCATGTTTGGACACATGTTTTATATTGCAAAAGTATAGTCAATTGAGTGAAAGAGTTTGAAAATATATGATTTTTATGAAGATTTAAAACCATGGCCATGGTAAGTAGCATGGTCACAATAAGATGATAACAACCCTCCAGAACAGGGTCATCGATTCGACAATGACCATGGTAAGTTCACTACAGCAGCTATCAATTTATGAGAGTTATGGTCAACCATGGGGGTTGTAGTCAATCCACAACACTTCAGAGCTTCAATATCCCTTCCGACCACAGCTGTGACAGATTTTACCATGACCATAATGCGTCTTTTCAAACTAATATCTTTAGAAAGGTATATATTGGTCTTTAGACTTTGTAAAAACAATCTTTTGTTCACTTTTATCATTTCACAAATTTGAGAGAACCTTGGAGGCTTTTGAGAGTTATGAAGCATGGACATCACTCTGAGGACAAATAATGATCATTGTTCTTGCCTTATTTGTATGTCTATGTCTATTTGGTATAGCATTGCTAGTGTTGCTTTGATCATAAGTGGCTAGTCCCCTAGTTCAGGGGTTATGATGTAACTGTCCAATTGCACCCTTCTCCCTGTTTTTTATTGGAATTCCTTATTGTTTTATGTTAATTAATTCCCTTCCTTATCTTTATTCTTTATTTGGAACCATCCATTGTAATACTTAATCGATTGCATAGTAGTGTTCATCTGCATGAAATTGGTAGATTTAGGTAGAAAATGTTTTACACCAAATTGCATGATCAAACTGGTTGGATAATCTCTGATATATTAGTTAATCTTTAATTGATCATTCTAGAATTGATTATATCCTTTGACTTAAATTGATATACCCATGATCATTGGGATATTGATTTAAGGCAAAGATCATTCTTTGACCTTGACCATAGGCTTTGGTTGATTTTGGGAATCAATAATTAACTGGGGAAGGAATTTCATTGGGACTTGGATTGGGGAAAATTGGTACTATTGAATCATAACCCCTAGTCACTCTTATCATCACATAAATCTCCCTTTGCATTAGTTTATTTTTTTCTTCTAAAAACCAAAATCGTAAAAGTATTTAAATCCTCTTTTTAATCGCCTCAACTATTAGTTTAATAAATGTGACTAGTTGAGAAAACAATTGGTCCTTTGGGTTTGATATCTAAACTTTTGAGTCTACATCATGCATAATCTGACATTTGCCATCAGTCTTTTCTTCTCCTAAAACTTGAACTCAGGGGGAAACACCTTTCATGCAAAATAGTTGACAATGTTAGCATGCCAAGGTGCTCCTAGTAGAGCAGCTATAACTAGCAAGTTCTCATCAGGGAATGTCTCTTGAATTTCTCAACAATTAGCAAGTTATTTAACAGAGGGGTCAAGGTGAGACAAGTGGTTTGCCACTAAATACTTTGACCCCTTCTTGTCCTTTATCTCCAAGTCAAACTCCTGAAATAGTAATATCCAGTTGATGAGCCTAGGTTTGGCATCCTGTTTACTAAGCAAAAACTTCATAGCAGAGTGATCAGTATAAACAATGACTTTAGACAAAACAAGGTAATGCCTAAATTTATCAAAAGCAAAAAAATCTGCTAAAAGTTCTTTTTCAGTAGTAGCGTAATTTTTTTGGGCCTTATCTAGTGTCCTACTAGCATAGTAGATGGTGTGAAACACCTTCTCCCTTCTTTGGCCCAAAACTACCCCCACAACAATGCCACAATCATCACTCATCAACTCAAATGGCAATGACCAATCGGGGGAAACAACAACAAGAGCACTGCCCAAGCATTCCTTCAGATAATTAAAAACACTCAAACACTCAACAAAAATAAAAAATAAAAAATGGCCTCTTTGGCTAGGAGGTTGTTCATTGGTTTAGCAATTTTTGAAAAGTCCCTTAAAAATCTCCTATAGAAGCCAGAATGGCCAAGAAAACTTCTCACCACCTTAACACAATTGGGCATAGGAAATTTTGCAATCACCTCCATCTTGGTGGAGTCAACTTCAATGCTTGTAGCTGACACTTTATGTCTAAGCACAATGCAATCTCGCACCATGAACTGACATTCCCCAATTCAAGACAAGTCTAGTCTCTTTGCATATTTTCAAAACAACATTTAGATTTTTCAAACAGGCATCAAAAGATTGATCGATAACAAAAAATCCATACATAAAATTTCAATGTTGTTTTCAATCAAGTTAGAGAAAGTTGTCATCATGGACCTTTGAAAAGTTTCAGGAGCATTACAGACACCAAAGGCCAGTCGTCTATATGCATATGTCTCGTAAAGGCATGTAAAAGTGATTTTTATGTTGATCCTTGTCAGCCTAAGGCACTTGCAGGTAGCCAAAATACCAATCATGAAAATAGTAGAATGCATGACTAGACAATTTTTTCAAGTATTTGATCAATAAAGAGAAGAGGGAAATGGTCATTCTAGGTGGCTTCATTCAATTTCCTATAGTCAATACACATTATTCACCTAGTAATCTTTCTTACCGCTATGATCTCTTTCTGCTCATTTCCATGATACTATTGTCTCCCTTCTTAGGGACACATTGGATCAGACTTACCTATTCGTTGTTAAAGGTGATGTCTGCATCCAACAATTTAAGCACCTCTCCCTTCACAACCTCCATCATGTTATGGTTGAGTCTCTTCTGAGGAAACCGCTTAGGTTTTTGGCCCTCCTCCATATGAATCCTATGGGTGCACACTGTAGAGTCAATACCCTTGATGTCATGGATGGTCCACCCAAAGGCCTTCTTGTTTTCCTATAAGACCCTCAAAAGTTTCTCCTATTTCGTCTCTTACAAACTTGTAATAATAACAACTGGCAAAGAAAATTGTGGGGGGAGGGGGTGTGTGTCAAGAAAAACATATTTTAAGTTGGAAGGAATGTGCTTCAACTACAAAACAGGAGGTTCCTCAATGGAGGGTTTAGGCTTTGACCCACTACTCTTTTCTAACTCTTCAAACCTCTGATTTCTCATCGATTTGGCATTATTCCTCCTCCTCAATGCTCAAATCCCAGTCCAAGTCCCTATCAATAATAACTCTTTTCAGGGGGTCCTCCATCCCTACACTTGGGAATGAGGCTTCCACCAAAGCATTAGTGGAATCTCTTGCCTAAATGAAATTGCAAGGAAAAACAAAGGTAGGCTTTTTCACCCACCCTGAGAGTGAGCTTTCCTTGCCTAACCTCTATGACCATGTCACAACAATATTCGTGAATGAACTCCCCAATCATTTGGACGTCCTCATCCTCTTCCATGTCTAGCACCACAAAATCAGCAAGAAAGATGAACTTGTCCACCTTAACCAACACATCCTTAACTATGCCCTTGGAATAGACAATAGAATTTTTAGTAAGTTACAGGGTGATGTTTGTGGGCTATTTTTCTCTCATGCCTATTTTCTTAAAAATTTAGTGAGGAATTAAATTGATGTTTGCCCCAAATCACAAACACATTTCTCAAAGTAAGTGTTTCCTATAATGCAAGGGAGGGTAAAACTCCTAGGGTCCTTAAGCTTAGGGGGAAGCTTTCTCAGTACAACACCAGAACACTCCTTAGTAAGAATTATTGCCTCAAATTCTATTAATTTCTTTTTGTTGGAAATAATTTCCTATAATTTTTTTGCATATTTTGGCATTTGAGGCTCAACCTTGTCCTTTGATGGACTTTCTTTAGTGGGAACCTCTTTTTCCTTCTCTAGAGAAGTTACTTTCTTCTTCTTCTTCTTGTACTTTGGATGTGGCTTCCCACTCCTAGTGATCACCACCTTCAAGTCCTCCTTGGGGTTGGGCTCAGTCTGTGAATGTAGAGCACGTTGAGCTATCTAGGACATAAGAGTGACAAGGTTTGACATTGTGGATTCAAAGGTTTTGAACCTCGCATCGCTCTTAGTCATGTGCTCCACCATATTAAGGGTCTTTGTAAGTATTCAAATTTTGACTCTGTAGCTAAAGAGGCTTGTACACATTCTGGTTCTGACTTTGACCTTGCCTTTGGCCCCTTTGCTTCTTCCAAGAGAAGTTTGGGTGATCTTTCTAACCTTGGTTGAAGGTGTTGGAGTTAGGGGTCATAGTTATTGTTCATTCCACCAACATAGCTGACCTCTTCCAAAGCTTGGAAAAAGGGAAATCTACAATCATGTATCGTGTCTCCCCACACTGGTTACAAACAAAGGGGAATATGTGTCATCCTTTGAGTTTGAGCCTTCATCAACGTGTCCATCTGGTTAGTGAAAATATCCAACTTTTGGTCAAAAAATGAGCTGGATGAATTGACCTCCACCTGGTGAACTCTTGTAGGCCTCTTTAGGATCCTCTTGCCACTAGTACCGTTATAGGCATTGGAAGCCATGACCTCAATAATGTCCATTGTTGCATTAGTCATCTTATGCATAAGGCTTCCCCCTGTATCAACATCAAGATAGGACATATTGTGTTGTGATTTTCCTCCATAAAAGAGTGGACTAGCCTCTCTGGTAAGTGCCCATGGTGTGGACAACTCCTCTGCTATACCTTCAATCGCTCCCAAACTTCAGATAAGGATTATTGCTCATATTGGGAAAAATATTTCTATTATCAGCTTCTCACACTTTGCCACTTGAAAGAATTTATGCAAAAACTGCACTGAGCACTGGTCCCAAGTGGTAATGCTCCGATTTGGTAAGTCACAAAGCCAATCTTCAGCCTATGAGAACGAAAAAACAACCAATTTGATGTAGTCATGAGCATTAGCTGGGCTCCTTGTTGTATTCATGAGTCATAGGAATTCCTTCAAATGAAGAACAAGTTCTTCAGATAGCAGGCCATGGAACTACATCCTCTTAATCATGTTGATCAATCCATGCCTTAGCTCACAATTTTGCCCCCCTAAGTTAAGAAGATCAATACTGGACGTGACTCCTACCATGAGGGTGATAGTTCTGCAAAGTGTGCTCTTGTGGGTCAATCTCATTGCCTCCATTACACCCATTTCACTGTTTGTTTCAGCCATCCTTCTCCTCTTTGTGTCAGCATTGTTCCTGAAACAAGATGTTTCAATCTCAAGGTCGTACTCAGGAATTTTGGTCATCAGAGATCAAGTTAGCATAAACTATCAACCAAAGGAAAAGGATCAAAACGAATAGGTAATTGAACCAAATATTTGTGAGAGTGAAGACAGAACAACTAATAGAATTGAAAGACAAAAAAGAAAAATTATAGACAAGAAATCAAAAATATTTATGAACAAAGAACTATTTAATTAATGCAAATTGAAAATATTCGGGAACTCCACAACTAGTTATCGTTAACGGCACCAAAAACTTGATACATAAAATATGTACTCGCACAGCACAAGTGAACCCTACGCAGTAGCATCATGGACTCGAAAGTCCAAATATTATACCCTAGAGACCAATTGTGTTCCTAAATAATTCAAATTACATAAACTAAATAGTTTTGGGTATTTTATCTTGAGTTTGGGGATAGTTTATTAATTACTTCAAACAAAATAAAATTAAGCTAAATAACAGTTTCTAAGAGAGAAAATTATGAGTAAAAACAAACCCAGATTATCAATTCGCATGTACCCATGTTGTCCTAATTCCAATTTTAATTAAGAGACATAAGTTATCGATTAATTGCCAATTACCTTTTAATTTAATTAACAGCCTATGATCAAGGTCTGAAAATACTTTTCCCTCTAAATTAATTCTAAATTGGCAATTTGGGAATTCAACTTAGGGTTAAGGATGAATTGTAGAGAGGTTTGTAAAAGGAGGTTCATGCCACCAGTTTGATCATGCAAGTTTTATGAACCCTATCATTCTACAAGTCAGTTAATTATGAGTAGATTGTCACTAGCACATAATCAACTATGAATTAGTGTGATCAATTCCAATATAAAAGATAGAACAGTAGAACAACACAATTCACTGATATCGTAAAAACTCAATTAAAATAAGGGAATTAGAATACTTAGATATGACTACATCATAATTCGAGCTGTAAGGCACTACTAGAAAAATAGGTTTTAACATCGCCATTTTAACATCGGTTATTGGGAAAACCGATGTTAACGAAAACGCGGTGGCAAATTTGTAAATAAATGGACTTTGTTAACATCGGTTTCGTTAAAAACCTCGAAAACCGATGTTAAGTTGTTGTCGTTAACATCGGTTTTCCAGGTTTTTAAGAGAAACCGATGTTAAC
>PYAF01001184.1:1059322-1077488 GCA_007407185.1 Glycine tomentella
CTCTTTTCAGCGCTTTCATGTATGACAACTCCACATCGGTTGTTGGTGACAAACCGATGTCCTTTACATTTGGTAACATCGGTTTTCAAAACCGATGTTAAATTCTCCACTTTCAACGTCGCCTGATTCAACATCGCTCGATAACCGATGTTAAAAGTCCAAAATAACCGATGTTGAAAGCTGCTTTTCTAGTAGTGAGGGTTTAGTCAACCATGATCATAATATAGCTAAACAACATACACAATAGCATTGAGAATAAAAGGGATTAAAAAAATCCTTCAGATTAGGACCCCAATGTTCCTGGTACCGTTCTCTCACTCAGAAACCCTTGCTATTCAAAAGTAATAAAAAGCTCTCTAAAAAATGCTTCCAAGTTTCTATTTATACTAATAAAAATTAAATTGCAACATGGAGGTCAACACGAGCTGTACTAAGTCAGAATAGACCATGTTAAGGGAAACATGGCCTTCATCAAGAATTTGTGACACTAATTCTCAATTTTGCCTCTGGAGCAATATGGTTTGTGTTGTCAGTAGCATAGTGGTGCTCAGGTGTGATGTTGATTCCCAATTCTGGCTATGGAGTAGCACAGTTGTGCTATCAGTAGCATGGTCGTGCTTGAATGCATGACGTTGATTGAGAAATTTTTTGAAAAATTAGCATGACCATATTGGAATAAAATGATCTTCAAGTACAACATGGGCCGTGCTCTTTGAAGATATGCAAAATTTCTTATTTTCTCTTTTCTTTTAGTTCTTTTTTCTATTTATCAGCTTTTCAAATATAATATGATGTTCACACTTTACATGTACCCATAAGTTTGAAGAACAAAATGAAACTAAAACAAGATAAAATAAAACAAAAACTTAAATTCAAACACAGTCAAATATAAGTTATGATTAATACACTTGAATCATATCGCACGGACAAATTAATACTTTGCTATCCAAATTTGAAAAGCCAACATAACATAATGCCTCTATTAGGTCTTCATCATAGCTAGATTGTTCCTGTTCCTTTCTAAGGGGATGGTAGGTGTATTGTCATTCGTATTGCTACTTCAAGAGCGTATAATTAAATTGAAGGGACAGATAACACCAATTGCTATCGGTGATAGTTTCTATAACTTTCTGGAACCCGAAGGAAAAGTTCTATTTAAATCATTTTATGCCTCAAGTTTAATTATAACCAAAACCAACCGATTATTTTTGTATACGTTAGTCTATATAATAATAATAGTATGGTTATTAGAATAATTTTTTTCTTTCAAAAGGCATTTACAAATATATTTTTAAATTAAAAAATTCAAATGTATTTTTTATAGGTTAAATAAATTAGTATAAGCAAAAGAAAAAGTGTAGCTTATTAAGCTATTCTATAAGTGTGTTTGAATTTATGATTTTAAACTGGTTCGAGTAGAATTAAATTTGTTTCTTTTAAATAAGATATTAAATTCAGATTTTGTGAATAAAAATATGATTTTAAAGATGATAATTAAACTAAATATTTTGATAGATATAAATTATTGATAAAATTAATAAATATTTCACATCTCATGTTTCTTAAACGTGTTTTTTTTACGTGAAGTTTCACATCTCATGTAAACCTATACACTATTGCTTTCAAGTTTTTAACATTTGTATGTGATTTTCTAAGTTCAGAATTAGTTACACCATGCTGCATGTTCTGTTCTCCAATCTATATGCACAAACCATGTTCACGTAGTATCATTGGCTCAATTCATACTGTTAGAACTTAGGAACCCCACCTTTCTAGCACTTTCTAGCACATATATAATAACCAGTGTGTTTGTTCCGTACAAAAACGAGTAATCCATGAAACAAAAATTTAAGACACAAAATTAACTTGTTCTTCCTGATACTAACAAGATGGAATTCACGTAATGTTTGTGCTCATCGCGGAAGCCTTTCACCCCAGACGATTCTATAAATATGTCTTAAGCCTATTGTTCCAACATCGAAACCTGTTCAAATTGGCCCTTCGAAGATTCCTTCTCTTGAAAATATATAGAGATACACATGGAAAAAAGGATAAGAGCAAAAAAGTTAAAATAAATATTTAGAAAATGATTAATTGTTATTGCATTTTAAAACATATTTTTTAAACAAAAATATATTTTTTCTTAAAAAATATAAACATACGGCCTGATAATGAATGATTGTCTAGTGTTTACCACAAGTAAAGAAAGAAAATAATTTTAAGAGTAAAATATATTTTCAGTTGTTATAAACATATAATGAAATTAAGTTTTACTTAAAAAAATCATTAATTTTGGTCATTATAAATTTTGAAACTTTTGAAAATAACTCCGATCGATCACCACACACTCGATCGCATGGCATTTAGACATGTAATTTTAATATGATTGTTGGTGTGGTACAGATAAATACATTATATATGTTGTGCATTATAATAACTGATTATTTTCAAAATATTATATATATATATATACACTAAAATTATTAATTTTTTGAAAGATTAAAATTAAATTTAACCGTATTTAATTACATGAAATACTTAGAATAACTCGGTTAAAAAAATCATGTGAAAATATTAATAATAATTTTGTGTATGCTATATCTGAAATTGGACACTTGAATGTAGCAATTTCATTTGCACGAACATGATTACATATATGCATGCATAGTTACACGGAATATGCAATGCCTGCAACAAGAAATAAATGTACAACCTTTAATCTTATATAACTGTAAACTTGAATGGGTGTTGTTAATGAATGCTCTTTGCATATTAGATAAGAAATTAAAAAAATTAAAAGTTGTTGTGTAAATTATAAGAGTGTAAAATATTTATGAATAATATAATTTTTCATCCCTTAATTAATAAAAATATTTCTATTTTAAATTTCTTAATCAATATCTTTAGAATACTAATTAGTATTTAGTAATTTAAATTATATATTTTTAAAATTAAATTTATTGATAAATAAGAAATTGTCATTTTTAAAAATCGAGATAACCATATAAAGAAAGAGAAAGCATTTGAACGGCGGTTAGCTATGTCTATCTAATTTTATTCTCAACTTTCAACTGTGTATGGTCCCTAAGTCTAAAAATGAACCCACATTGATCTCACGTTTTTTAAACTGAAGCATAAATATCACTTCCCCACCCATTGCATGTGTTATTTACCAATCATCATACTGGTCCTGATTTCACAATCCAATGAAATTTCTTTTTCTTCTTTCCAATTTTCTCATATGATGAATGCGAAAGTTAGAGGTTTGTATGACAAAAGAGGATGACTTAATGACAAAAAGCTATTTAGTGACAAAAAGCTATTCATCATATGTTCCAAGAACAACTTTCCTGGTTACTAGACGGATGAATATTTCAAAAGAAATATGTGAATTTTTTATTCATAACGGTAAAACTTTATAAATTCAAATATTTATTCCTATGATTAGTAAATAAGATATATATATTTTTGCCTTCTTTGCATTTAAATTTTTTATGAAATTATTTTAAACAATGTATAAATTTCGATCTCTAAATTATTTTGTGATAAATTAAGTAGTCTATTCTTTAAAATAAAATAAAAATTGATCTATTTTCAAAACAATTCTACATAAAACTGTCAAGATCTAATTTATTTAATTAAAATCTTCACAAATTAAATTGACTACATTATTTAAAACTTTTTTATGCCCAAAATTTAACAACAAACCATCAAATTTCACTTAAAATGAAAAAAAAAATCTTACTTTTCATTTATTCTAATGTAATATACATTTTACAAAATCCTTCATTTTTTATTAAATTTCCTCCAAATTCCTTATTTCTAAATTTTAAAATTATTCCATATCCCAAATCTATTATAAATGTCCAAATATTTTAATTAAAATGAGAATTTTGAGTTTTAAATGAAAGAAAAATATTGATGTGGAGATCAAATTCGTTTGATTTTAAAAATAGATATATTTAATCAACTAAAATATTTTGAACTAATCATACTTCATACATATTATCGACTTATAATATAACAAGATACGTACGACGAGGTTTGTGTTTTTTTGGTTCTTAATGAATCTTGCATATTTTGTTTGTATAATATACTAACATATCCATTAGTTCTCAGTATTACATATGACATATTCTGTGTCTAGCTAGGGTATCACGAGTAGTTTTAACTAGTATTGGTAATCTATTGATCATAATTAATAGGAGTACATATCATTAAAGACGTGTACTAGACGTATCATTTTCTTCTGCTAATAATTACTTAATAGTAGTAATTCTACTATAAATTGATAGTACTTAATTATTACTCATTATAATGAACTAGTCAGAGTTATTGGGTGTAAACTACCTTATTGATTAACTTAACTCATCAATCTTTTGTCACATTTTTGTTTAATTTAAATCCCTAATTAAAATCTGTTACTTAATTTAATAAATATCATTTTTACCGTTTTAAAAAATGCTAAACCATCATATCAATATTTAAGAGTAATACTCGTAATTATTAATTTTAGTCTCTAAAATTACGATTGTAAAATTAGTACGGGTCATTAATCATTTCAATCTTAATGTTAATGTTATGTGTTAAGGTCCATCAATTTTTGAAAAAAATGTTAGAAAAATACTTTTTAATACACTATTTTTTATTGATTAAAATTTATTGAAAATGACAAAATTTGGTGAGTCCTGTATTATATTTAATGATTTTTTTTCTGATTTTTGTAATTTTTAATAAAATTTTATAAAAAACTATTTAAAAGAATATGTTCTACTCATCTTTATGAAATCAATCGCTTTTATCTTTACTTTGAAGGGTAACTGCCTTTAATCTTCACTTTATATATTAGTTAGTTTATTCTTCAAACCAATTTGATTGATGTTTAAGAGGCAAATTGATAATGAATGTGAAAGTTAAAAGCTATATTCAATGATTTAATAATATTAAAAATAAATTGAATAATATTAATTTAAAAGACTGAATTAAATAATAATTATAAAAATAAAAACTAAATAAAGATTTTTATAATATAAAAAATTAAGTTAATCATTGTTATCAATTTTAAGTACTTATTAGTGTATTTACAAAAAATAATTTTAAGAAATAATTATTTATTTAGAAAATAAAAATAAAAATAATTCTAAAATAAATTCAACCAAAATATCGGCATAACGAGAATGATGTGCTCTCCCCCACTTCCCATTCATTCCAAAGTTCAGCATCTAGAATTCATGTCACGTGTAATTTTATAACGAGAACAAGAACGTGACTTTTTTTTTTTTAATTAACAGTAATAAAAAAATAATTTACAAAAGTAGAGTTGTATGGAAATTATTTACTTCTTCCTCCATGGACCTTGGCGAGAGTAATTTTTGCCATACATTAGTTAACGTCAATCGGGTTAATTTTTTCCTTTAGTCAGCCAAGGCCTTTTTTTAGCTTACTTCAACTAGGCTACATTTTTTGCTGATCTTGGTCAAGATTGTTTTCAGTCAATCTCAGTTAACCTCGATCAAGACTATTTTTTATTGATCTTGTTAGACATAGGGGAGCATGAAGAAGGATTAAGATAATGGATGAATGTTTTAGCTTTGTACATATCATTCAATTGAAGACATTTGTAAATTACTTGATGTATGAGAGAATCATCCTATGATCTTTTGCATTGCATAAACATTCATTTAATTGCATTCATGATTTTACAAAAGTACATGATTTGTGAAAAAGGTTTAAGATTTCATGATTGCATTAAAGTAAAGTGCTCATGGTTTTAAGTTTTTGAAAAAACTTCATTGTATTAATCGATTACCATATATTGGTAATATGTTACTTGAGCCTTGAATAACATTTTAATCGATTACCAACATTATGTAATCGATTACTCAGTACAAACACAGAATAGAACATGACTGTGTTAATCGATTACCATTTAACCGTAATCGATTACTTAGTTCATTTATGGAACAATAAATTCATGTAGTAATCAATTACAGGTCTAAATAATCGATTACTTTATTCATATAACCTTTCCAGAAAACTGAAGAACATATAAATAGCTGTTAAGTCTTTTGAAAATCACAACTCACTACATTACGAATTTTCATAGTTTTCAAAAGTCTTTTGAAGTAAGAATAGATTCTTTGAGTAACAAAGCTCTTGCCCACATATTCAAATCTTCATAGTGTACTGAAAGATTTCTTAGGCAAGATTTCAAAGAAGCTTTTAGAGAGTTTGGTCTGAAACTTCTTTGCTTTTGTTACGGATAAATAAAGATAGACCCAATTATCTTTATATCAAATATTTAAATTCTTAACCCATTATCATAACCACAAAGGAACAGAAGATATATTCTCATAACCACTATCTTTCAGTTATCCATATATCCGAATATCTTGGTAAAAGATAGTGGGCTTCAACCGTCAATCCATCAGGGTCCAGGTCAGTATCCTATAAATAAAGCATCCACCATGGTGAAAGGTACACACAATTCTGACTTTTTTTTTCCATTCACAAGGCACACACTGCACGTCAATCGTGTTGTGAATCCCTGCTATGATCTTCTTCTTCCTTGAGTTGCTTCAGCCCTATAAGCATCTTGAGAAAGAGAGAGAGAGCCTGATCCTACATAAAATCATCCAACAATCCTTGTTGGACATTTCTGTTCTCTCTGAGCAGAACAACTTTCAACCTTGATCAAGATTGGTAATCATATGCATTCATATAATGTGGATCATCAAGTTGTTTCTCTCCATTAGTTTCTGTTTGTAATTTGGTTTTACATTTTAGCTTGTAAGTTGTTATTACAAAGATGTTCTTTAAAGCTTTTATAGAGTAGGGTTCTCTAGAGGGAAGAGTAGAGTAGGGTTCTCTATATCTTGATCATTAGAAGTCTAATATGGTTATAGATTTCAGTTCTTTATCTAGGGTTGATAAAATGTGATCTTTTGTAAGCTTGTAAAGAACAAATTTTGTTAATAGTCGAACTCTAACCAAGGTTTGATTAGAAGAAATTGGATGTAGCTTCTCTTGTTGAGAGATGAACCAGTATAGCTCTTTGTGTTGATTACTTTCTTTAATCTCTTCTTATCATCTTAATATGTGATTCTTGGTGAATTCTTTATTACTCAACAAGTGAAGATTTTAGCAATTGTATTCTTAAACATAGTGGTTTGATTGATTGAAACATTCTTGGTTAATTGTGATAAAGATCATAAATCTGCTGTTTGTTTTAAAGAAATTTAAAAGACTCTATTTTAACTCATTCACCCCCCTCTTGAATATTGTGTGTATTCGCATTGTGTTCAGATCTTAGCTAGGATAATTAAAGTCAATGTCAGCTAGCGCATTTTTTGGCCAAGCTATTTTCGGATGACCTTGTTCATGATTATTTTCAGTCAATCTCGACTAGTGTTTTTGTTTTACCTATGTCGACTAGAGCAATTTTCAGTCAATCTCGACCATGGATGTTTTTGGTTGATTTTAGTTAGGGTATTTTCAGACAACGTGAATCAGAATATATTCAATTAATTGTATTAGATTTGGATATAAAATCAATCCATTAAAATGGATTTAAAGTGGTTTGAATTAATTGGTTACGAATTGATTTTATATAATTGAATTTTTTGAACAACCCTAAATATCTCTTGTCCTAACTTTTAGAGATAGAAATAAGTCAAGTTACATAAAGTTTTGGTAGGTTTGTACTTGACAACATATAATTTTCAAGTGATTTATTGCTAGGTAATTTTTAAGGCTTCCCAATTTGAAGGTCTTATATGATATGAAAATCTATTTATTAGCGTGGTTCATTCAAAACTTGTAATTAAGCCAATAGGCCTATAACAATAAATAGGTATTTATAAAAATGTTAATGATTATTACCTCTGTTCCTATTATAAAATTAAATCAATATTTTATTTAATGTGATTACTACAGGCATTTAAGAAAAACAATTCTATTAAAAAATATATAATATTTATTAACATATTAATAACACAAACATTTTTTAAGTAAGCATTTGAAATATTATTAAGAAAATTGTTATATGGCCAAGATTTTTGTTGTGTCAAAAAAATATAAATAAATTGTTATAAGCTAAAAAAAATTAATTGTTATAAAAATATCAGGACTTAATGAACTTAATTACTAACTAAATGAAAACCATCAGCCCCTATTTTCACCACTGACGTTAAAATATAAACTAATGATGAGACATTTCATGTGTAAAAAAAGAGGAAAAAGAAAAGCTAAATACAAAGCGTGTACATAAAAAAGACATATGAAAAATAATCACTATTTTTCACTTAAATTAATAGCCGACAAGGTAACGGGGAGTCGTATTTCTTGTTTGAAAAGGGTCACATGTCATCACCATATTAAGTAAACTATTAGTACTATTTATTAATAACAAACAATGCAAGTTTACATGATTAAATTAAAAAATATATAAAATAATATTATAAGATTTTTTTTCCTCTAAAATACTTAATAAATTAAATTACATGACAATACTACAGTATAACATTCTTCTTTCTTTATTATGACGACCAGTGATAATAAGGTGAAGTAGAAAAGCCTGTGTTCTTGACAAACTTGTGAACCACACGATGATCAAGCACACATCACAAGGCCTGAGGTTTAATTACGTTGAAAACAACTTGTTATATCCAAAAGCCCATATTATTAGATTCCAACAGCGACACTATTCCGCGGAGAAAAAAGAAAATTTGATGCACCCCCATTCATACGATGAATGGTAATTCGTGATTTCAGGGTATTAATCAACAATAAAAACTTTTTTTATATAAAAATTCTAATATTTTATATCTAATATTATTATGAACACATATTTTTTTTATAATTTTTAGTAATTTTTATTTATTTATTGTTTTTAATATCTTAAAATAGAATTGCTTTTTTAAAAGACCATCGTAATTTATACCATATGTTAATAGTTAAGACATCTGTCAATACTCAATATAAAAAAAACTTAAATATTAGTATAATTATTATTAGAGTAAATTACACAAATCTCTCTAAACTTTAAACTTTAAAGAAATTACATACATTTTTTTTTCTCAATTTTTAAAATCTTAACAAATCTCTTTAAATGTCATTTAAATATTTGACAGTAACAAATCATATATGTTGCAATTAAATGGTTTTTTTTTTCAAAAATACCATTGTCTTCCTCTTGCAAATATGAGATAATTTTGAAAAAAAAATCAAATCACTCAATCAAGTTGTCATACTAGTAAACCTATAATCCAAATGAAAATCATGCGAGCAAAATTATTGAATCAATCGCTTTCCAACAATCCATAAGCCAAATGAATAATTATAGATTTCAAAAACAAATGAAATTACCTCAACCACCAAGCCATCAATGATCCAACACAAAATCACCAGAACCAACTTCATACCAACAATAATAACATTAAATCTAGATAGAATATTTAAAAAACATAAGAGAAATGCGTGTAATTTTCTTAAACCTCATAAAGGTTTGTGTAGATTTTTAAAAACGAGAAGGCATGTATAATTTCTTTAAACCTTAAAGGAGGTTTGTGTAATTTACTTTTGTTATTAGAGCAGAATGGATGAAATGGTGGAGTGCATCGAGGTTTTTGTGTGACCGTAAAATTCTCCTTAAGCTAAAAGGAAAGTTCTATAGAACAGCTGTAAGACCAACAATGTTATATGGAGCGGAATGCTGACCAGCACACAGACAACATGAGCATAAAATAGGAGTACTAGAAATGAGGATGTTAAGGTAAATGTGTGGATATACGAAGATGAATAAGATAACAAATGAGGATATTCAACAAAAGGTATCAGTGGTACTGGTATGTGAAAAGATAAGGGAGCATAGATTGAGGTGGTTTGGACACGTTATGAAACGACCACTAGATGCTCCCATAAGAACAAGAGTTTGTTACCAAGAGCTCGACACAAAGAGAGGTAGAGGTCGACCGAAACTTATTTGGGGAAAGGTAGTTAAACAAGACCTAATGAGGTGAGATATAGACTGACGGACGGTATGTCTTAGGACGGAGTGGATAGAAGCTATAAGCTTGGTGGAGGGTTAAACCATTAGTAATTCTATGTTCCAGTCATTCTCTTGTTTTAGTTCTTCTTTTCACCCCTATTTTATTTTAACTTATTTTTTTCTCTGTCTTCTGTCTTATTTTCACTTTTTTCTTTCTCTCTCCCTTTCTTTTTCTTTGTCTCATTTTTGATTTATCATTGGGTTCATCTACCACCGACCTCAATTAACTTGGATTAAAGGTGTTGCTGATGTTGATGTTGATTTGTGTTATTTTTGTAATAAATTTGATATTTTATTTTAAGGAAAATGTTATATTCTCTTACAAATCTTTTACAATTCCATAAAAAATATTAACTGAAAAGTTAAACACATTTAATAATTTTAAAATAAATTAAATAATACTCCAAATAAAAGTAGGAGATAAATAAAAATAAAAGAAAGTATAAGAATTACTAAAAAATAATTAATTCTATTATTTTTTTGTTATTATAATAATCATTCCTTTTATATTTTGATAATTAATTAAAGACAAATGCTAACCAATAATTTTAAGAAATTTATTAAAAAACTAAAAGATTTTTTATTTATTAAAATACATAAAATTATACTGTTTATAATTTTTTTACGTTGCTTTATAATTTTTATATTAAATATTTTCTCTTTTAGTTTATTAATGGTAAGAATACTGGGGAGCAATAGTCTTAGTTAAAATTAAATAGTAGTACATGGAGTAGTGTCAAAGACTGTTTGTTTTTGGATTGTAGAGCACTTATTTTCCTCTGGAATTTGCTTCTGGGGTATTTCCACTGTTCCCATAATAATAATAATGAATGCTGCCTCACGGATTTGTGTGTCATGTTAATGTAGAAAGAGAGTGAAGGGGGTGGACGCAAAGCTGACTTTTGCAAGGCACGAGTAAATGCTCTTGTTGTTCGTTTTGACCCTTTTTTCTTTTACTTACCTCAATTTTTTTCCTCTAGCTAATCAGCGATTAAACCAATCCTTTTATTTATCTATTTTATTTATAGGAATTGAAAATAATGTCGTACAATTTATAACAATCCACGTACTCTTCCTCTTTTCTTCTTCTCTATATATATGTGCCTCATGAAAAATAGACAACATAGCCCCAGTTGCAGAACATTGTCTCTGCTTCATCATTCTCACGATTGAGGAGCCCAAAGGGATCAAATAATCTCTTCAACCCAGAAGAAGAAAAAGAAGGAGAAATTAGAGAAGTTGCTAGCTATAGCTAATAGCTATAACATTTTTATTTTATTTTTTACTTTGGGGTACAAAATGGGAAGACCACCTTGCTGTGACAAAATTGGGATTAAGAAAGGGCCTTGGACTCCTGAGGAAGACATCATCTTGGTCTCTTACATTCAAGAACATGGACCCGGGAATTGGAGATCGGTTCCCACTAATACAGGTAACAAAATTTCAAAATTAATTTTAACATATGGTTTTTCATTTTCTTCATTTATTTGGTGGGTTTTTAATATTTTTGTGCAACTGGGCACCGTTTATTAATTGTTTAATAAATTGGTGAGGGATATACATGTATGATGTAGTATATGATGCCATTAATTTTGTTTTTTTCAGGTTTGATGAGATGCAGCAAAAGCTGCAGACTCAGATGGACCAACTATCTCCGACCTGGTATCAAACGAGGGAATTTCACCGATCAGGAAGAGAAAATGATAATCCACCTCCAAGCTCTTTTGGGTAACAGGTACCACCTTGTGTCCAAATATTTAATTTGTATCTTAATTAAAAGCCTAAATAATTTAGGGGTAAGATTTTTGCTTTAGAAAAATTTAAGGGTTTACAAGTCAGTTTCTAATATAATGTAGAATCTTGATTGTTGAGTTTTGAGTCATTAAATTTACAAATAAATGAATTGCGTGTAGAAAATGGAAAAAAAATAATCATTAAGGATCTGTTTGTTTGCTTTATTTTGATAATAATCGATGTTTTTGATGAAGTTTGTGTGTAAATGTGTGCAGATGGGCTGCTATAGCTTCCTACCTTCCACAAAGGACAGACAATGACATAAAGAACTATTGGAATACCCATTTGAAGAAGAAGCTGAAGAAGATGCAAAGTGGGAGTGATGATGATGATAATGAAGACAAATTAAACTCTTGTAATTCACAAATAAAGGGTCAATGGGAAAGAAGACTTCAAACAGATATCCACATGGCCAAACAAGCCTTATGTGAGGCCCTATCCCTTGACAAACCAACCCAAATTTTCCCAGAGACCAAATTACCCTCCACTTCTTCACACCACCCCACAACACCACCAAACCAAACATCATCCTTGTATGCATCAAGCACAGAAAATATAGCCAAATTGTTGGAGAATTGGATGAAGAAATCCCCAAACATCACAACAATAACCGAAACAAAACCGTTCAACATTAATAACATGGTAGCCACAGGGTCTAGTTCAAGTGAGGGAACACAAAGCACAATTACATGCACACAGGACCATGCCCTTGACTCTTTGTGGAGCTTAAACTCTGAACTCTCTTCTCAATCTGAAGAAAACACCAACTTGGGTGAGAGCAAGCCACAGTACCAAGAGGCGCAAGAGGCGCAAGTTCCTCTCATGTTGCTGGAGAATTGGCTCTTCGATGATGCTGCACCTCAGTGCAATGAAGATCTAATGAACATGTCACTCGAAGAAAGTACAGAAGGGTTGTTCTAGTTGATCCTAACGATGTAGCATACTTGAGGTCGGCAGAAAATCCATGTAACCAAATCAAGCACAAAGGTAATTGAAAAAAAGAAAAGAAACAAAGAGTATACGTGCGTGTGTGAAGTAGACTTTATTAGAGTTCTTGGAAATGGCATGAAATTACTTTTCTTGGTCCCCAGTGGGAAGGTAACTCCCTCAATACAAAACAAAGTGTACATTACAAGTACATCTATAGCTATGATTATGTTAGCTTATCTTATCTACCATAATAACTAGAGTTGAATATATATATATATATATATATATATATATATATATATGAATATATATTATTTTTTATTGTGTTTTTACTTTTTTGCACGGGTTTCCCTATGTCTTATTGTAATTTATTTTTAATATTTATTTCTTTGCAAATTATAAACAAACATATATGTTTAAAATTTAAAAATTAACAATTAGTAATATTGTTATGATATAATTAAGAAAACTATTTAAAGGATTGTAAGAGAAATTGAAATTATTTTTTACTTCTTTTTGATATATAGAGAAAAAATTACTATTATTTTTTTATCATTATCAAATGAAAATATATAAACATAATTAAAATTTATTCAACTTCAGAAACCCAGTCCTTTTTCCTTTCTCACCTTGCTGGCACTTCGGTTTCACACCAGCGAAACGCAAGTTGTCCTTTGCAATTAATTGTGGTGCGTCTCTTTAAATAAAGTTATATAAGTATATATCAACCTCCATTGGTGATAGATCTGAGACTTTTACTAAGTCTTTGTGGTCTCCTATAGACCATACGCACGTAATGTTTACATGTATTCAGATTCATCGCAGTTAAAATTATTATACCCCAAATGACAAAATGCAATATAAATGATTGAATAAATTTATATTTTGTCTATCAAATTCATGTTGAGTTACGTTGTAATACAATGAATACGTTTAATTAACTTTGATTGTAATTAATCATTTATTTCTCGATCAGAACATTTTCATGCTACTAACATTATCTGCTGCAAGTCTCTTTGCCTCTCAATAAAAAATACTTGATTATTGGCTTCGGTATTTATGATTACAGTTAATCCCTTTGTCTCATAATAATGCAAGAGAAAACATTTGTCCCAAAATAATTATCATTTTCTCTTTTCAGTATAATATTAATTATACTTTTTCATTTATATCTCTTATAATATTAATGATAGACAATAAAATCTATAAATGAATTATAAAATTAATACTCTCTTTTATTTATTTAATATTTTTCTTGGTCTGTATAAAATAATCTAGGATGGTTATTATTTTGGGACGGAAAAATGCTTAATTTAATAAACAATAGAAGTTATGTCCTAATTTCATATTTAATTTCATCTCTCTGAAAACTTTGTGTCATTAAATATTTTTTAGGTTGAATAAATTTATTTGTTTAATCATTATTCATCATATAAATTTTACTTTTACTTTTATGAATTTGATACACTAATTAAAACTTTAACAATTAATATAATTCTTTAGCGACCGATTTGATAATATTTTTAATTAAATATATGAAGAGTAAGGTAATATTATACGTGCAAATAAGCTAAATATATTACAATGTTATGCAATTTGTCGAAATTTCCAAAATCAGACCAAAATATGATATAGCTTAGGGTAAATAGTTATTTTTGTCCCTGAATGTGTAAAGCGTTGATAAATTCGTCCATGAATGTGTAGAGCGTTGACATGTGTCCCTGAATATTAACTGTAATAGACGGAAGTTAACGGAGAGATAGATTTATCACACTTTTTTCACTTTCAGGGATAAAAATTTGAATTTCCATCTTTCAAGAACGAATTTGTCAGTGCTTTACACAGGGACAAAAATGACTATTTACCCTATAGGTTATTAGAAAAATGTTTCACTTATTATATATTTCCATTTCGATATCCACATGCTTTATTCTCTAGACGTAATAGTATCACTTTGTCTAATGTTAACTAAATATGTAGTATGCATTATGAATGTGCACTGTTTTAAGAGTTTTACTACTTCTTACACTTGCACACATACTTTATTGTTTATATACATGTACATACACATGCACACGACACATATACACACGTGCTTCATATTCTAACGTAATATACAGTATGTATTATGAATACTTGTTTAAGAATTTGAGGTTAGCACTAGGGGTGACCATGGATTGGATTTTTAAGAATCCAATCCATATCCAATCCATATCTACTTAAATGGATTGAATTTTAAATTTATATCCATATTTTTTAAAAATCAATTTGGATTCAAGATCCAATCCATTTACATGGATATGGATTTAGTCATATCTAATTAAAACCCACTTAAATGTTGTAATATTTTTTTTAATAATTTTTAGTAATTAAACACTAAAAGGTGAAAACTTAACACATGTTTACTTAAACTTGATAAAAATTACTTCAAATACCAAATGTGTTAATTAAAATATTAATAAAAGGAATTAATCATACATTTGAACTTGACCAAGTTCTATCATAACCACACTCAAGTTACTAACATAAAATGTAATATAAACTCTCAAAACAAGAAATAATTCAGAGTCTGAAGGCTGAAGCACAATAACAACTACATATTCTTAAAGCACAATTCATTCATCTAATTCTCATTGTTCGTAGTATTATTCTATAAAAAATACTGAAACTATATTTTTGAAATATCGAAATCCAAGAGTCCATCCATCCATCTAATGGTCCATCAGTTTCACTCAGATGTATCCTACGCAATTAACAACAAAATGCCTGACTTTCACCAACTTCAATGCTACCTATGTCCAAAATCAAAATCAACAATTTATACTTAAAAATCTAAAACAAATCAGAATTCATATGCAAAGTGTAACATTAAAATACCTTGCAAATTGCATAGTGTAAGAATTAGTATTAATCTCAAACACTACTCTTCAAGAGAAATAGTAGTTGAACCAACAATATCTTGTTGAGAAACCAACTTTATAAAAACAAAAG
Source organism: Glycine tomentella (assembly GCA_007407185.1). Classification (NCBI taxonomy): domain Eukaryota; kingdom Viridiplantae; phylum Streptophyta; class Magnoliopsida; order Fabales; family Fabaceae; genus Glycine; species Glycine tomentella. Next base: position 1,075,086 of record PYAF01001184.1, read on the forward strand.
ACTTTATGTTACTCAATAAATATTTTAATTATAATACTACAAAATTGGAAAACAATATACCTTTGTCAAAATTTTGAAGCTCTTCCAAATTGAAGTCTAACAATGGTGCTGAAGGTGTATCTTTAAGCCAATCTTGTGTACAGATAAAGGCCTCCACCTTTTCATGTGATAGAGAACTACGAAACAGATCAAGTACCCTCCGACCTATGCTAAAGGCAGACTCAAATGCTACTGTAGAAACAGGCATAGCTAATAGCTCTCGTGCTATGTTTGAAAGGATTGAAAGTCTACCTGAATTAACTTTCCACCAATCAAGAATATTCAAATTTGCATTTGTATCAATCCCTTCATCTAAATACTTTTGAAGCTCAGATTTGTTTGATGAGGTTAGCCTTGATGTTTGCAAAATTAGATTCCAACCATATAGATCTTTCTTGTAACTAGGTACATTTACATGTGCTTATTGTGTGTCATCTTGACTCCCCTCTTTATGACCATTATATTCACACAATGATTTCAAAGAAGACTTTAGCCTTGACTTAGACCCATTTGCCTTGTCCACATCAAAAGTTGATCAATTGCCCAATTTATATATTTTAATTTAGACCTTGGATCTAACACAACAGCAATTAGCAACAACATGTTCAACTTGTTAGGATCACCCCAATATTTCTGATATTTTTCTTTCATATTTTTAGCCATCTTATGTGTAGCACTATCTTTAATGCTGGATAGATATTCTATATCTTTTATATTAATTAATAGACGACGTATAAATAAATAGATTTTTAGTCTTTAATATTTATTTAATTTGAAATATTCATATTTCAAATTTTTATATTTCATTTTTTCTATTTTATTCTATTTATTTTTTTTATTATTTTATTTCTTTTTTTTTAGTTTTACAATGTACCATCATATAAGTATAAAATATAAGATTTTTACAATAAAAGAAGTTTGACCCCTCCTTATAATGTGTTATAGTTTTCTTTATTTTTAGGAACTTATCCATTCCTTTTTTAATGTGCCCGACAATCCGAAAGAATTCTGGGGGAGGGGTCATTTCGTTTTTGATCTAGAATAAATAGAGCTTCAAGAAATGAGAGAATTAAGAATACCCACGAAAAACACTAATCCAATCCATAATGATGTACCGGAAAATACAACATTTTTGTTATTCGACCAACCTTCAGGAGAAGCAAATACAACAGGTAGACTAATCAATAAAATAAATGAAATAGCAATTAATGCAAAAACAGCTAATTGGAAAGCAATAGTCATGTTTCTAATCCTCCAATTTACCAACAAAAGAACTTTACCATTTGATCCCCCAACCCCTTGATCCCTTTATTGACAAAAAAAATTTATAATAAAAAAACACAGAAGGGTTTTCTCATGAATTCATTGATTTTTTTTTACTTATTATCAACCCTTTTGAGGCATGGATCGAGGGTCGTTTTTTTACTTCACAAAAGGGCATGCTGGAACTTCGAATATGGAATTCAAAGGTATCAAATAGGAAATGATACTCTGAATCATCGAACTATAATGAACTATTCACTTTAACCATGGTAATAGTCCAAAATTATTGGTTAATAGAGAATCAAAGTAGATTACCAATAAATCGCGAAATGCTATAACAAAAATACGTAGTATTGTAATATTTGTCCTATATGTGCAAATCCAATGGTAAACAAGGATCGGTTTTTTAGCAAGGTACGGAATGTATCATCAAATATTCAATATGATTCCACGAGAGGTGACATTTTAGGATTCCATTTTCTAGTACCGTGGCCAAAATGAACTCCTGCTTCCATCATCTCTTCCAAGATTATGTTCCAATATCTTTTTGTCAGCAAAGTTGTTTTTTTTCTTCAAATCCAAAGAATTCTTATTCATTTATACATAGGTCATCCATTACGCATTGTACAAAAGAGAGGGTTAAATTCACCCGTTTTTCAATTTCTTGCCGTAAGTAAATAGGATTTAAGCCATTTTATCGACATGAGTGTTCTATATCGAAAAAAAAATATAATAATTTTATCGAAACCATTTCATTTTCATTTCTGTATTAACATAGTGGTAGAAAGAGTACTACACTGTGTCTAGACTTCAAACTATTCACTTTAACCATGGTAATAGTCCAAAATTATTGGTTAATAGAGAATCAAAGTAGATTACCAATAAATCGCGAAATGCTATAGTTCTTAAATTATTGAAAAAATTGAATTAATTCAGAAGTCATTTTCAGAAGTAATTCGCGGGATTATGCACATTTTATTAGTTATAACTAAAAAGTGCAGTTTGGTTGGATCCAATCTATTCTTTGAAATAAACAACTCGCACACACTCCCTTTCCAAAAAAAACCAATACACCTAACACTACACTAAGATTTATTGGAT
>PYAF01001184.1:1080983-1107840 GCA_007407185.1 Glycine tomentella
CATGATCGATATGGAAATGGATCGAGTAATCCCTTCCTTTATACAAGAAAAAGCATTTCTAGTTTGCATGGTCTAATCATTGATCCTGAAAATTTCTACAATAAGATTAGGTAGGTCACTCGCATAGTTCCCTATCCAAGGCGGGGAACCCCTTTTTCATTTAAGGGGGTTAAAAAGAAGGGAAAAAGAAAAGTTATTTTATTTTTAGCTAAAAAAACTTGAAATTCAAATTGCATAAGTGAATCATTTTTTCAGTCAAATCGATGAACTCAATGTAGTTATTCCTTTCTATTCTTAAAAATCCTCCAAGTCATAAATCATAAAATCTCCTATGACTCAAAAATCCGATAGAAATTTTTTTGAAAAGAACTGTTCAAGAAACAAATGATCCCCTCTTTCACGCCTTCTACCCAGCGGATCCTCCGACATATTTCTCTCCTTTCATCAGAGAATCTTATTCTTGAATCTTGTTTGTGAACTTACTTCTATTTTGTCTAGGGAACTACTCTAGGATCATAGATTTTATAAATTTATATTTTATTTACCATTTTTTCTTTTTATTAATTATTATTTTATTAATTATTAAAAAAAAATGAAATACAACATTAAAAAGAAAAAACTGTAAGTCAAAGTTTCTGTCTCACATACATTAATTGCTGGAAAAATATCGTACGTATCGATATGAAAAGAAAATATTTGATACGCGAAGATATAATTTAATGTATTTTTCAATTATTTCTATAAGATAAAATCGATATCATTAATCCCATGCCAAATACCTACCACCTCTAACATGTACATATTACTAGTAACATAAGAGGTACCTGAGATGTGCAAAGTGGCTTCATAGAAAATACTCAAGAAGGGTAGAATAGCCTCAACATATTCCCAATCTTCATAGGTAGGAAGACCTATCCCTTTTCCTAACTCATTAGCATATTTTCTATCATGAAAGTCAAACTCTTGAAATGCCTTCCTATGCTTCAAAGCAGCATCTAACATCAAATAGATGGAATTCCACCTTGTTTCAACATCCAAGCAAATGTAACCCTTATATTCAATGTTTTGTCGTTCAACGCATTCTTTGAAGCTCATAAGTCTAGAAGGACATGCTCTTATGTATTTCATTGTAGCACGATCTTAAAATCGAGTTGTCAATCTCTTTTAGCCCACTGTTCACAATCAAGTTTAAGATATGCGCACAACAACGCATATGAATATGCTTTCCTTTCAAAACTAAGTTATTCCAACACAATAGCCTTTTCTTTAAGAGTAAAATTCCTATGTCATCTGATGAAGCATTATCAACTTTCAAGCTCATAACGTGATTCAACCCCCATTCATTCAAGCACGACTCAACAAATTTTGCCATGGTCTCTCCCATATGGCTTCTTACTTGGCGAAAATTTAAAATCTTTTTGTTCAACTTCCAATCGTTATCTATGAAGTGAGTTGTCAAACACATGTAGCTTACATTTTGAGGTGATGTCCAGGCATCAGTAGTAAGACAAACTCTTCGACAATGTTGTGAAAGAAAATACTTCAACTTTTCTTTCATTGTATTCCATAGTATTACAATTTCACGGGATAAGGTATAACGTGACCGGATATTAGTTGAGGATGAAGTTGATTTTTGCCTCTTGATTACTTCTTTATTAGGGTTATTCAAACATCTAGAGACATGACCAAGCATTGAACTTGTTCCTTTCTCATAATAAATCACAGCATCACAATCCTTGCATTGAGCCCTCTTATCTGACTTTGGCTCTAGTTGATTGAAATGATTCCAAGCTTCTAATCTGTTTCTTCTTCCATTATGGCGAGGGTGTCTTGCAATTGTCAAGCTAGTGACAACTGGTGAAGTAGAAACTTCGGTGTTCGAGACTGAAAAGTTGGATGACATCTGTATGGCTGCATTTAGATTATGCACAAGTAAGAAATTCATAATGGGAATATAGAAACAACTTATAGCAACCATATTTTTCCAGCTTCCAAGTTCTAACATATAACCATATTGTTCCAGCTTATAACATAAAATAAATAATATATATGTTTGGTCACTCACAGAGTCACAATCCCTCTCAGTGCAATGTCAATACTCCAATGGTAGCTTTGACTAATTGAAAGTTGTAGAGTCACTGCAAGGAATCTCCAAACCTCTCCGTGCATTGTAGAGTCACTCCAATGGCAGCTTTGACTAATATAAATTTACACCACATTTTTCTGTTAGCATTAGCAAAGACAAAAGCCACAACACTTGCACTAGCCACCATAATTAGGTGCAAACAAATTAGTAATCAAAGTCAATGACAGTCAAATAGATAAATATCTAAAATGAGAACTGAGACAAAATTAGTTAGCATAATAAATGCCAATTTTAACATTACATTACATCACACTAATGTACATTGCGTGTGATACATTATTTTGTAGGCTACATTATTTTCTGTGTTATTTTATAACTACTGCATTATTTTTTCCCCTTGTGATTAGAAAATTGACAATAAGGTGCATATGTAGAGTATGGACACAACACTACTCTACTTGTGATCTAGCATATGGTATTTTGCATTTATGTTGTGGGGTCTTAATAGAACAGGAAAAATAAAAAAGAGAGAAACAGAAAGAAGGAGAATAGAAACAGGTAATATGTAGAAAACAATAATAACAACATGAAATAGAGCAAGCAAAAATTATGGTATAATTGGTTATACCTTTTTGCCTAGCTCATATAGATGCACCCTCTCTCACACAACTTTATTCGTCGGTCCAAACACGTCACACTAGATGATCTCAAGCTATGTATGTAATTGAAGAAGAACATGTCATTCCATCCGTTACCATTCAAAATAAAAAAAAAATGCTAAAATATACATATGAAATACTATGCCTAAAGTAAACTAACCCACCCATATTTCTATTAATAAAGAAAGATATGGCCTATAAAATAAATATGAAATTGTTCAGTGAATGCTTAAACAATAGAGCAACTCCTTCTAATTTATTATATTTGTAGACAGATTTAAGTTTATGACACCATATGGCATATATAAGAAATTCACCAAGCACCACATCTGAATTAAACTGATTCATAATGAAACAAACTTTTATTCAGAGGCACTACTATAAAGACTATAATAACTAACAAAAGGAAATATCACATATACATGTCCATGTACATAACAAATTATATGTCATCAAAATAACAACAAACATTATTAGGGCAGAAACCATAGATTACCACATATTACTTGTACCGTAATATCAAAGGAATATGTTCCAAGGCTTTCGGTTCATTTCTCACTTCCCCTTTTATGGGAAGATCTAAACCACAAATAATGATGGTGAGATTGATTCTATTTTACTAATAATTGAAGTTCGTTTAAAAATCATAAAAAATAATTACTTCAAACACATTAAAATCATTAAGTTAAAAGAATAACAGTGAGCAAATTAAATACACTCGTTGATTCTACATTCTACATAAAAGTTTAAACATTACATTACATCATACTAATGTACATTGCGTGTGATACTTATAGATATAGATGATGAAAAAAAACTAATTATTTGGAAATAAAATGCTTTCATTCCCTTTTTGAGACAGGAACCCCCTATTAATGTAAATCATGAACTTATTATTCAATGAGGTATTTCATCGAATAGGTTTGAAGCAGCAAAGTAAAGGCATATAGGTACATCAAGTTTCATTGAGGAATTTCATTGAATAGGTTTGAAGCAACAAAGAAAAGGCATATAGAACAAAGGGTTGTTGAAAAAATTCATTACATGAAATTACAAAACACATGTGAATGATAGAAGATGGAAGGAAAAACGATTTTATTACTAATTGAGATGAAGCAGTGATAGGAAACTGAACGTGATGATTTGTTGGTGGAGATAAAGCAGTGGTAGGAATCTGAACGTTATGATTTGTTGGTGGACATGGAGCATTGGTAGGAAGCTGAATGTGATTTGGGTCACAAAGAAATTAACGTAAAGCAGTGGTGTCTGAAGCAGTATAGGGCCATGAGCTTACGTCAAAATAAAATGTCTGAATAAAGATGGACTTTGGATTTTGCATTTAAAATCTATATTAAAAGAAAATAGATTTTCAGATTTATAAATGGATGTAAACTATGGATGTGGTAGAAGATCTGGTCCATTAAAAATAATTAAAGTAGATTGGACCAGATTAGTTATTAGATCAAATTTGGTTCCCACCCCTAGTTAGCACCGTACCACGCATATGCATATATACGCATGCATACGCTCACACGTGTATTACTGTTTATACTCGATAGTATCAACTCATCTAGTTCTAACTAAATATAGATAATTACTCTGAGAATTTGAAAGTAACACACGGACACACATATATGCACGTTACTATCCATACACACATGTAGACATGCATATACACACATACATATGCTCGATTTTCTATACTGAATAGTATCACCATACGCACTATTTATGTTTATGATTTCTATGATGGCATTCAAAGGCAACTTTTCTCCCCCATTTATATAAAACTCTAAGATATATAAGGTAGGTAGTTAACTCTTTTAAACCTACCAAACAAATATTAAGACACGATTCATATAATATGACTTTTATTTGCTATAATTTAAGAAAAATCAGCTTAGAAACGTGCATTTTAAATTTTAGTTTAATTTATAGTTGCATATTAACTTCGCCTATGCATGTTTGCATGCATGAACTGTCCCAAGTCAGGATAAAGGAGGAGGGTTAGCGTCAGGGGTAGCGAATCGACCATAAAAAAATAGTTATTTTATGAGATGAACCTTTATGATATTTCATTGGGGCGTATCCTTCATGGCGACGCCTTAGATCGGGCCCCAGGTGAAGTGAAAAATGGGCTAGGGCCCTTTCCACAAGGTAAGGCGCTACATCGTCTCGGAATGTAGTGATAAGTGAGCCAGGGTCCACGCCGAAAGGCAAGCCGCCAGGTCTTCACCCAGATTTGGTGATAAATAGCAAGGGTCCCCATACGCAGATGAGTGAGCGTGGCAGGCAAACACTGCCTAGGGGTTAAGGATGCAATTGGGAAGCTGGAACATAGGAACATTAACGGGTAAACTGAGGGAGTTAGCAGATGTTTTTTCCAAAAGAAAAATGAATATTGTTTGCTTGCAAGAAACTAAGTGGGTTAGAGAAAAGACCAAGGAAGTTGAGGGCATCGGTTCCAAGTTGTGGTATGCAGTTACAACCAAGAGTCGAAATGGGGTTGAAATTATGATCGATAGAAGTTTCAGAGATAAAGTCATTGACGTCAAAAGGAAAAGCGACATGATTATGATGATTAGGCTTGTAGTGGGGATTTAATTTTAAATATTTTTAGCGTGTATGCACCCCAAGTTGGACTGCAATCAAATGAAAATAACCAATTTTGGGAAGACTTGGAGGAGGTTTTGAGATGGATACCACGAGAGGAGAAGATTTTCCTTGGAGGAGATCTTAATGGTCATGTTGGTAAAATCAGTGGAGGTTCTGATAGAATTCATGGAGGTTTTGGCTATGGGACGAGAAATGAGATTGGGGAAGATGTCTTGAACGTTACACTAGCCTATGATTTGATGCTAGAGAACACATTTTTTGAAAAAGGGAGTCTCATCTTATCACTTATCATAGTGACCAAAGTTGTAATCAAAATTTATTTCTTTATGGCTAGAAGGGAAGATAGAAATTATTGTATTGACTGCAAGGTCTACCTTGGAAAATATGTTGTGACACAACATAAGTTGGTAGTTTTGGAGGTTCAGTTCAACATAGTTCTTTATTTGAGGAAGAAGGCTCAAAACCCAAGGATAAGATGGTTAAAGCTAAAGGAGAAAAAATAAATAGAGTTTAAGGAAAACATGTTGCGTGAAGGATCGTGAGAGTTTATTGGAAAAGTAAATGAAATATGGAATACGATGGCTATGTGTATCCAAAAGATGGGAAGGAAGGTGTTGAGTAAAAGCAAAGAAAACTGAGTTCTCACAAAGGAAATATGGTGGTCGAATGGAGAAGTGCAAGAGGCTATTAAATAGAAGAATGGATGCTTTAGATCTTTACATAAATGTCCCAATGACAAAAATTTGCAAAAGTTTAGAGTAGCTAGAAAAAATGCAAAGAAACTAGTGCGGGAAGCTAAAGGAAAGGTTTTTGACGATTTGCATAAAAATCTTGGGAGCAAGGATGGTGAAAAAGGTATTTACAAACTTGCAAAAATAAGGGATAAGAAGAGTAAAGATCTCACCCAAGTTTGATGAGCTGAATAGAAGATTTGTGAGCAGAATTAATACACATGAAGTTAAGGAGGATTTAAAGAGGATGAAGAATAATAAAGCTTTGGGACCCAATGACGTCCCTATTGAAGTCTGGAGAGACCTGGGAGATTGGGAATAAAATGGTTGACCAAACTTTTCAATAAGATTCTTCAAACAAATAAGATGTCTGATGCTTAGAGGAAAAGTATTCTTGTGCCTATTTACAAAAACAAGGGAGATATCCAGAATTGTTCTAAATATAGAGGCATCAAGCTCATGAGCCATACTATGAAGTTGTGGGAGAGAGTTATTGAACATCGCCTAAGGAGGGAGACCAAGGTTTTAGTAAATCAATTTGGATTTATGCTAGAAAGATGCACCATGAAAGCTATTATCTTGATGCAACAATTAATGGAAAGGTATCGGGAAAAAAAGAAAGACTTACATATGGTGTTCATATATCTTGAGAAAGCATACGATAGGGTCCCAATAAAAGTTTTATGGTGGACCCTTGAGAAGAAAAAAGTATATTTAAAGTATGTTAATTGAATCAAGGATAATTATGATGTGTGAAAGCTTGTAATGGAACATCAAGGTATTTCCCTATCACGGTAGGTGTTCACCAAGGTTCGACTCTTAGTCCTTATCTCTTTGCCTTAGTGATGAATGAACTAACGAAAGATATTCAAGAGGAAGTATCATGGTGTATGCTTTTTGCAGATGATATAGTGCTTATTGATGAGATCAAAGATGGTGTTAATAGGAAATTGGAATTGTGGAGAAACACTTTGAAGTGTAAAGGATTAACGATAAATCAGAGCAAGACAAAGTATATGAAGTGTGAGTTTTCGCGGGTAAGAGATGGTGATCAAGACACAGTGCATCTACTTGGTCAAGAGGTACCCAAGAAAGATATTTTTAGATACTTGGGATCAATGTTGCAAAAAGGTGGTGAGATTGATAAGGATGTAAATCATAGAATCAGAGCAGGGTAGATGAAATGGCAGAGTGCATCTGGGATTTTGTGTGACCAAAAAATCCCCTTAAGCTAAAAGGAAAATTCTATATAACAGCTGTAAGACCGACAATGTTATATGGAGCAGAATGTTGGCCAACACATAGACAACATGAGCATAAAATAAGAGTAGCATAAATGAGGATAATAAGGTGGATGTGTGGTTACATGAAGATGGATAAGATAAGAAATGAGGATATTCGACGAAAGATAGCAGTAGTATCAGTGAGTGAAAAGATGAGGGAGCATAGATTGAGGTAGTTTGGGTACGTTATGAGACAACCACTGGATACTCCCGTAAGAACAAAAGTTTGTTACTAAGAGCTCAACATAAAGAGAGGTAGAGGTAGACCGAAACTTACCTGGGAAAGGTAACTAAACAAGACCTAATGGAGTGGGATATAGATTGGCGAACGGTGTGTCTTACGGTGGAGTGGAGAAAAACTATAAGCTTGGTGGAGGGTTAAACCCATTAGTATCTCTATGTTCCAGTCATTCCCTTTTGTTTTAGTTTTTTTTCCTCTTTATTTTCCCCTCCTCTTTTCATCCTTATATTCTTTCAGTTTATTTTTCCTTTCTTTTGTCTTATGTCCCTATTTTCTGTTCTCATTTTCTCTTTTTTTTTGTCTTTTTTTGATCTATTATTGAGTTCATCTATCACTAATTCTAATTAACTTAAAGATATTGTTGATGTTGTATTTTGTTTATAGTTGCATATTCTTTGATAAAAAATATACTTATCTTTTAAGTATATTTTAATAGTCTATAAAAGAAGTTAAAGTATTTGAACTAATTAATTATACTATAATTTTCAAACAATTTATCTATTAAACCAAGACAAGGTTGACAAGACTTACTGGCACGTAAAAGAGAAACTTGCATTGTCGGCAAGTAATTTCATCCCCAGCCAAAAGTAAAATAAAACCTTTTATTCATTATTTAACAAAAACTAATAAATTCGAGTGTACAATATGATCATATAATACCCTTACTCTTGTGATTTAATGCTATTGAATAAGCTTGAAATTTTATTGCAAAAAATAGGGGTCATGTCTCCTCATGATCCGGGTCTTTTGCTATAAATGGTTGCTGGCATCAAACAATGAAATCAATTATGCTCATTTAATTGCAATTACTTCAATGAGAAAAAATATATTATTTTATTCATTTCCTTATCACCCTATGAAGTTTATAAAATGCGGAATAATTTTCTTTCGAGATTAATGGCTATGTATAAAAACTTTTACATAATTAACTGATAAAATAATATTATTATGACTTTTAAGTAGATATTGTAAAAGTCAATGAATATATTATATATGATTGTTTATTTTTGAGTGATAGTGTACTGTCAACATACAATTTTTTATATATTTTCTTTACTATAATTTTTAGGTTAATTTTAAATAACTAAAAATAAAATGTTTTATTTTAAAATGATTATTATACTATTTTTAATTTGTAATGTAATAAATAATTTTTTCCTAATAAAAATAAAAATGTTTTCTTTTAATATATATAGATTAAATAGAAGTGAGATCTATCAAATAAGAATATTGTATCATTAACACTTGTTGAAGATTCCCACTCCTTCGTTCTATAATAATCATTGTGTAAGAAGAAAAAATTTGTCTTAAAATAATATTTATTTTTGCTTTTCAATGTAGCATTAATTAACTTTTTTTCTACTTATATCCCTTATAATGTTACCAATTTGTGCTACAAAAAATAAAAATGAATTAATGGTGATAAGATTAACTTTGTAAAATTGTTATTATCTTTCATCCATTTATTAGTTTTTTTTTATCTATGTAAAATAACCTAATATGACAATTATAATGGAATGAAGCAAGTATAAGAGAAATTACTTGCGTGAAGGAAATAAAAGTAGAATATTTATGTTGCCAAAATCAGGTGTGTTTGGTTGAGAAAGAGACGAGAGAAAAAGAGAAGAACTTAAGTGGATCCCATGTGGAACTTACACCTCCTACACTCTACTTTAATTCAAAAATTTATCTTTTATTTCTATCTTCTTTATTTTCATTCTCTAAACCAAACATACCCTAAGTGTATATCATGTCATTTAATTTGAGTTTGGCATACAAGATAGAAAATTTAATGATAAAACATACATACAATTTACAATTTGGTCCTTCAATATTACATGTTTCACCACATTAATTTGCCTTAAAGTTTGGTCTCTATACTATCCTATGAAACATTTAGGGAACATTTGTTTCACGTAATCTTATTAGATTTATTGGAATGTAGAAATGAAAAATATATATTTTCATGTTTATTAAAAGGTAATAAAAATATTCCTATGCATAATTGATTCCTAGGAATCCATATATGTTAGATATGTTAGTCCATCTTCTTATTCTAATGAAAAGGGGTGAGAATCTTATATTTTCATGTGAATGTTTAAAATAATTTATCACTTTCATCTTATTTTACATCATTTATTTATTTATTTTTAAATTAAAATAAATTTAAAACATTTCCAAAAATTAGAAGTATTTACCAAACATCTTTGATAGGAATAACATTCCCGAGAATATAATAATATTCGTGAATAAAACAACCCTTGAATTACCATTAAGGTTATGTTTGGAAAAGTAGTTGAAAAGCTCTATGGATATTCAATCTTTGATGGGAATAACATTCCAAATAATAACATTCTTGAGAATATAATCAAATCCTTGAAATAAACAACCCTTAAATTACCATTAAGGTTATGTTTGGAAAAGTAGTTGAAAATCTCTATAGGTATTCAAGTAGTAGGTACATTAGGTAACATTGGAAGCAACCCATCCTGCCTATAAACCTTACATTATCAAGGTTTTCAATTCAAAAACCAACATCTTATCGTTGCATGATGAGACTATCATTGGGTAGTGGAAACATGATTTTTATTAGTATTTACATGAAAAAAGACAATTCCTATCCAAATTTCTAATATTTACAAAGCTATATTAATTCTTTATTATTTATGTATACTTTTTTTGGTATTTAATTTCTTAAATTACTTCAATGAATTGAAGATTCATCATAACTTCAAATTTAGAGATTTGTCATATTCTCATGCAAGGGAAAAAAATCAAACATTTTTAAGAATATAAAATATTTATTTATAATATGATTTATGTTTATAATATTTTAAAATATTTGTACATAAGAGAATCTTATATATGTAGTCCTACCATAAGCGTTGTTTGGTAGAGTAGAATGGAATGGGATGAAGAAGAAATATTTGAATTAAAGTAACGTGGTAGATATATGAGACTGCACATATTTTTGAAAACTTCCCTTCCTTTTTCACCTATAACATTTTCAGTTATCCTAGTTGTTGTGGTTAATTCAAACATGTTAGTTATAATGGTAGTTAGTTTTTTTTAATAAAGGTAGTTAGTTAGTTAGTTAGTAACTAACTCTATGATGTACAACTCTATATAAGATATATAGAATCAAACAATAGAATTACAAGTTTCATTACTTTCTTTCTTTTCTACAAAGTGTGTGTGAGTTTCATCCCTAACAAATTGGTATTCCGAGCTTATTACGGTTATGCGAAAAAGAGTTATCTATGAAGTATTAAAAGTGTATAGACCACGTTCTTTGCTGCACCATGGCTGGCAATGGAGGATTTCCTGCAAATCTACTCGTTTTTTATGCCAGTAATTGGAAAAGATGCTGTATACAGATGAAAGTCATGTTTCGCTTCCAAGATGTGGTTGAAATCGTGAAGTCTTGATATCAAAAATTTAGTCATGAGTGAAAGTCCCATTGATGCCTAGAGAGCTGTTTACAATGAAGAGTTGAAGAAATATAGTCAATCCTTGTTCCTAATACATCAAAGCATGGATGCAAACATCTTGAAAAAATTTCAAAGTCATTTACAGCTAAGGAGGCCTGGAACACATTAGAGAAATGCTTTACTAGTGGATAAAAGGTCAGAAAGGTATGACCAATCTTTGAGAAGGCAGTATGAGTTACTACATATGGAGGATTGAAAGAGGGTGACTAATTACTTTAATAGGCTAGGGTGTTAAGTCTCATAAATCTCATGAAAGGATGTAATGAGCAGATCACAAATGGGATGACCATTGCTAAGATCATACACACTTTGACCCATAATTTTGATTACATTGTAGTTGCCACAAAGGAATCCAAGGATGTAGAGATTGAACATGAAAATTGAAGAGATTTAAGGTAACTTAGAGACACAAGAGTTGAAACTAACTTAAGGAAACCATGCAAAGCATGCAGACCAAGCACTACAAGCTCAAGTGAAAGAAGGTGTCAACAAAAGAAAAGGAAAGAAAGAAAAAGGGAAATTCAATAAAGGAGGTTGGGCTTCAAATCAAGATAAGTCCAAGGTTGAAGACAAACCTAAATCCTTAAATAGAGGAAGGGAAGGGTTTGTCAACAACAAAGGTGAAAGAAGAAAGCAAGATAAAAGAAAGATTCAACGTTTTAATTGTGAGAAATAGGAGCACTATGCTAATGAATGCTAACATGGAAAAGGAAAGCAGGAAATCAATGAGCAAGAGACAAATGTGGCTCATGATGATTAAGATTCAGATCTGAATTTTTTGATGGTTACAACTAGTGAAGGAAACTCTCGGTCTGAAGCTTAGTACCTAGATACTAGATGTTCTAATCATATGATAGGTTACAAGGAGTGGTTGATTGTTCTTGACACATGCAAAAGAACCAAGGTCAAGCTTGCGGATAGTAGGACTTTCGCAACTGAATGTGTGGGCAACATTGTGATAAAAAGAAAGGATGGGAAGGCATCACTAATTGAAAACATGTTTGTTTCTTGGATGAAATGCAATTTGATGAGTGTTGGGAAGCTAGTTAAAAAAGGTTTTTATGTGATTATTAAGCATGATTCATTGAAATTATTTGATCCAAGTCAGAGATTGGTATTTAGATCTCCTCTCTCAAAGAATAAAACCTTTCAGGTCAACAAAAAAAAAAAAAACAACTGAAAGGCAATGTCTTCCAACTACCATGAATGACCTAGAAAGTTGGCAATGGCACTTGAGGTTTGGTCATTTGAATTTCAGAAGTTTAAATCAATTAGAAGCTAAAGAAATGGTGATAGGTCTTCCAAAAATTATTGTGCCTGAGAAAGTATGTGAAGTGTGTCTTGTTGGTAATCATCTTAGAAATACTTTTAAATCTCATCTGCCAATGAGGGATTTAGATGTGCTAAATGTTGTATATTCTGATGTTTGTGGTCCTTGAGGTTCCTTCACTAGGAGGAAACAAGTATTTTACTTCCTTTGTTGATGAATAAAGTAAGATGATGTGGGTGTACTTGACCAAGTCTAAAAATGAAGTGTTTCAAAAGTTCAAGGATATGGATGAAAGACAAAGTGGTAAATTCATCAAGGTTCTAAGAACAGATGGAGGAAGGGAGTACACATCAAAGGAATTTAAGTCATTTTGCAAGAAGCTTGACATTGAACACGAAGTGAAAACTCCTTATACCCCTCAACACAATAGATTGGCAGAAAAGAGGAACAAAATTGTGCTCAACATGGCTAGGAGCATGATGAAGTAGAAGAATCTACCAATTTCCTTATAGGGTGAAGTATTTATCACAATAACTTATTTGCTCCATTGATGTCTTACTAAGAGACTCAAATAGAAGGCACTCGAGGAGTATTGGACTAGCAGAAAACCAATGGTGAGTTATTTGGGAATTTTTGGTTCTTTATGCTTTGAACATATGTCTGATGCAAAGAGGAAGAAATTGCAAGATAAAATTGAACATATGCCTCTAGTTGGCTATCATGCCACTAGAGCATACAAATTTTTCAACCCAGCAAAGCAAAAAATTGAAGTGAGTAAAGATGCAATGGTGAGTGAGGCTGAATCATGGGATTGGATGAACCAAAGGAGAAACCACAACTCAATAATTCTAGTACAAATTGGAGATGAACAAATTGGAAATGAAAAAAATAAAAATGAAGAGTACAAGAGCTGAAGTAGCTCAAGGTCAAAGACCACAAGGGAAAAATCAAGTTCCATCCAAGTATGCAAACTTTGAGATACTTCCTGACAATGCAGTAACACCAGAAGGTGATTTGGTCCATTTTGCTTTACTGGTAGATGCAAAACCAATTGATTATGAAGAAGCTATGAAGGAGAAAGTCTGGAAGGAAGCAATAGTGGAAAAATTAAAGGTTGTTGAAAGGAACGACACTTGGGAGTTAGGTGAATTACCATTAGACAAGAAGCCAATTGATGTTAAATGAGTCTTTAAACTAAAATTGAATCCTGATGGGTCTATTGCAAAGCACAGGGCAACACTGGTGGCTAGATGATTCTTGTAAAATCTAAGTGTAGACTATATAGAAATGGCTAGGCTTGAGACAATAAGGCTGGTAGTTTCCTTAGTAGGAACTGGTAACAAATAGCCTTTAATTCCACATGGATGTCAAATCTACATTTATGAATTTCACTCTTGATGAATTGGTGTATGTCACACAACCACTAGGTTTTGAAATTAAGGGAAATGAAAACACGGTGTATAAGTTGAACAAGGCTTATATGGCCTAAAACAGGCCCCTTGAGCTCGGAATAGAAGAATAGACTTTTTTATTGATTCAACATGAATTTTAAAAGTGTTCAGTGGAGTATGGTGTGTATGTGAAGAAGATAAATGAGTCAAGTGTGTTGCTAATTTCTCTCTATGTTGATGAATAGTTGGTTACTGAAAGTGATATAAAAGAAATTGAATGCTTTAAAGCATTAATGATGGTTAAGTTCAGAATTTCAAACTTAGGTAGATTGACATATTTTTTAGGCGTGAAGTTTATAACTATATCAAAAGGAATTGCACTACATAAAAAACATATGTTGTTGATGTGCTAAAGAGGTTCAATATGATGGATTGTAACCCAACAACTTCCTATAGAGGTAAATATCAAGCTGGATAGTACAAGTGATGACGATGAGCTAGTGGATTCCGCATTGTTCAAGAGATTGTCTGGCTCTTTAAGATACTTATGCTATAACGGACCTAACATTTGCTTTGTTGTTTGTTTAATTAGTAGATTCACGAATGAACCAAGGAAGTCTCATTTGATGGCTGCCAAAAGAGTATAGTATTTGAAAGAAACTCTAGAGTATAGTGTGTTATTTCCTAGTGAGACGGAACAAAAAGCAATTGAGTTACTGGGCTATTCTGACTCAGATTAGAGTAAAGATAAAGTAGATAGGAAAAGCACTATAGGATATTTGTTTCAGTTTCTAGGAGCACCAATCTCTTGGTGTTCTAAGAAACTACTTGTGGTGACTTTGTCATCTTGTGAGGTTGAATACATAGTTAAGTCATTTGCTACATCTCAAGATAAATGGCTTAATTCATTTCTAAAGGAGATAAAGTTTAAAGTGAAGAAACTTATGCACACTACTACAAAAACAATATTCTATGACACTAGATCAAAGATGGTTCTATAAAATCGATGTCATAAAAAATGCGGTGGCTTTTTTGCAAATAATCATAACTTTTCAAGGACGATTTTGTAAAAACGGTCTTTGAAACATCTGTTCAAAGGTGGTTTTATTTAAACTGTTGTGCTCTACTACCTTCACATTTTACATTCTTCTTGTTTTCTCCTACGACATTGAGAGTTGTGAAAGTAGAGCACGTCCCGCAAGCACGCATATCACCCTCGGTGTGGCCCACGACGGCTTTAACACCTTCTTCAGCGAAATTGGATCCGGCAAGCATGTCTCACATGCTATCTTCATCAATCTCGAACCCACCATCATCGACAAAGTCCATTGCCACACCTACTGTTAACTCTTCCACCACGAACAAGTCATCTCTGGCAAGGAAGATGTCGCCAACAAATTTGCTAAAAAGCCACTACACAGGTTCCTCCCTCTCACATTCTCACTCAATTTCAATTTCTCTAACCTATTTTTTCAATTTCTGACCTAATTTGATTTCCCCCAATTTTAGTTGGCAAAGAGATATTGATCTGTGCTTGGATCCTAAAAACAGGTTTGCTACTCGAGTTGGTTATTTTACAAATGCTCAGTTTGAATGAACTTCTAACTTATGGGAGCTTTTTCAATTGTAAAACCCTATTACTGCAAGGTAAGAATGTCAAATTCTGCCAATTTAAGACTTTTGAGGAAGTTAAGGTGTACAAGATAATTTTAATTTATGCAATGTTAGATTTCTCATTCTATTATTTTTATACCGATATTTTTGTTTTAAAGCAAAACTATGGATCTGTGATGGTTTTTAAAGCAAAAATGTCAAGTGGTGAAATGATGTTGGTTTTCTATGTTAGATATGGTAGGTACAATAGTTTTGAGGTTCATTGCCATTTGTTTTGTGTTGCTTGGAACTCTCAGTGTAGGTTGTTTCCTTTATTGTGGGTCGTGTAGTTTCATATTAGTTTTTTATTTTTTTATTTCCTGGAAAATTACTAATATCATATTGCAAGTAATCTCTCTAAGGTGGGATATTACTAAAATCCAGATATGTCTTTGTCAATATCTAATTGATCTCTCTAATCTCCTGTTAGTTGCAGCTATTGGCTTGGGGGGAGAAATCTTGACTGATTATAGATTCTAATACACATGTCAAGGTAGAGACTTTAACTCTTGTAATTTTTTTCTTCGTCTATCCTTAGCGAGAAATTGTTACTTAAAAGTAAAGGTGGATGTTTGTTTATTTGCATTTGGCACTTCTTACTCTGATTGGATTCGTTGCATAGTTTTTAAAGTATGCTCATATCCTGTGACTACCTAGTGATTGAAGCTACTAAGTTGGTTTGATTCAATCAACTCATGTTTTAAATATTCCAACCTAGGTAAAGCTAACATAATCAGACCTTGATCTCAATTCTCAACTCTGCTCTTGCTTTTCTCCAAAAAATAGGTATCTTCTTTCCCCTCAATAATTAACACACTATTCATTTTATATTTCTTTCTTTTGTTATTGGAAATGCTAACTTTGTTTCTTTAGATTTAGAGGGTTTTTAGATTCTCAATTTTTTTAGAACTTTAAAAGGAAAAGTTGTTTGCTTTGCTGCTTGATCCCTCAATTGAGATTATTTTTTATTTTCAACTTTGGCTTTGGATGAGTATAATGTGAAAATTTGCTTACATGTAAGATTAAGAGAATATATGTGGGTTGGAAGGAAACAAGATTTTCATTTTGTAAGTATTTTCGTGGTTCATTGGATTTGAAGCAATGACATAAATGATGGTGGGTGAGATTTAACAGCATGTACGCAACAGTTAGTTTGTACTGTATACAAGTGCTGACATATTTTATATGTATGTTGTACACCTTACTAAGTTAGTACTGGAATGTTTCAAAGATTTTGTAAGGACCAATTGATGTGGATGTATGTTTGATGGTAACAAACACTTTTGGGAGTCAGTAAGTGCACACTTCCATATACTTATTAACTAATTCATATTTGTATGTTTTATGAAATGTGACTTTAGAAATAGGTTGAGATTACAATTTTCTGAATACTAGGGTCATTAGTTATCATCTACGTAGCCCAGACATAGGGATACGACAACTTTTTAAAATTTAGGATCCAATACATTCCAGATGTGTTGACAAAAATTTATATATATGCAGGATATTGGTAGAGAAAGAGATATTGATCATTTCTCATTAATTCATAACTATAAAGACCACAATTTACAAACAAAATTTGTGATCATAACAAAAAAATAATAATTTAGTTTCTGCCCTTAACCAGTCTTGGCCAACTGTATCAATAAAATCATCTTTGGTAGAACTCTGAATAAGTATTGGCTCAGTACAATAACTTACAAATCAAAAGCATCATTACTAAGATTATTGTCTAATAATGCTAATTGTCTCATTCTACTTGCCCTTGTCACCATCAATAACTGGTAAGCATAACTTAGATCATAAAAATAAGATTTTCTACTTGAATCAATAACTTGTTAGAATAAAAAATTGTAAATCTAATATGTATTTGTATTTCCCTTTTCTCTCTGCACCCAATTATTGGTACTATTTATTTATTGTGATTATCAAATGTCAGGCAAAGATACCAGATATTGAGAAGTGCTTTGACGTTGTTGCTACATTGCAAGCAAAGAGGGGTATTGGTGAGGTGAGGTTTGTTTCGAGCTTGTTTTCCCATATAGTACATGGCTGTAAAGTTGTGTAGGTACTAGATACTTGGGTTTTATATCTGAGGAAAATGTGTTAGATTTGAATGGTCAGATTAGCTAAAAATTGGTTCATTTTATTCTAATTCTAATTCTATATATAAAGTTTCCCTCACAGTGTATACATTGATTGTTCTATTCTTGATACATACTAAAAGCTTCATCTTGGTTCCTAAACTCTCTTTTAAGTAATAAATGTATATGGAAAGGAGAATGTGTGTGGGAGGGGGGCATAGATGGCTCAAGCAGTACCCATCCAAACTGGGCCGAACTGGTGCTGTATTCGAGCCTTGTACCCTTATTAAAAAAATTGTATCCATCTAGTTGATACATACCGACCTAAGTATATACAATTTGTACTTGTACCCAGTTCATGTATCATGTATGACTCATAGCTTGGTAGATAATATATAGGTATTGAAAATTTAGCTTTTTGTTGTCTTCCATGAAGCAGTTGATGGCTCGAGTTGTGGGCTTATGGCTTTGACTATAACTTTAGCTCTATTTATTAATCCAAGTGAGATAAAACTTACTTGATTTGTAATTTTGTAAGAAATAGAAGTTATGGGATATTCTATAGTTCCTTACAACAACAATGATAACAACAACCAAGCTTTTTCCCATTGCGAAAGGTTAGTTACACGAAGGAAATGTCATAATTTTCTATTGAAATCATGTCTATAGACAAACCATTTAGTTCTAAATCCTTCTATAGTTCCTTACCATGTTGATTTTTAATTCTTGGTCATTGAGATTCATGCTCAATATAGTTTAATATTTAAGATTTTAAGGATAGATTCTTTAGACTTATTGTACTACTGTTGGTTGTTTTCATTTTTAGTTTTATGCATTCACTGTATATTTGCCTTCAATTTTTTTTGCTATATTTTCTTTGTCATGAAGTTTGTAACATGAAAACAAGAAAAACTGTTCATTGGTATTTGTCAATTTCTAATCCCTTAACATTATTCATCATCTCAAGCTAATGATTAGAAGTCTGCTTTTGTGTACATGACTAAATACCTCTCGTAACATTGATACCATGACTAATCTCTTTACCAATCAACATACATATATGTATTTGGGGGAAAGTCTTTGCTTAATTTCCAATAAAACACATTTGACTAGATGCTCGATTCCTCTTAGTTTAATCCAACTTGGTTTCTTTCTGTTGATGAAGGTTTTAATTTATGTCTCAATAATAAAATGTTTCTATGTGTTCTTCATATGTATCAGTTAGCTACATATACTTTTGATGAGAATAAATGCTAAATTATCAAGAACAAATCATTACAGTAGATTGTATGGTGGATATATTAATCTGTTACATTTTGCCAACAAGATTATTCCAATACATAAAGGAAATGGTCATGACATCATAATTTGCTACTTAGTTCTTACTGAAGATCCATTTTTTGTTGCCTTAAAATTGTATCTCTTCATTGCAAGGGTATTTGTTTTACAAAGTAGGCAATTGTTGGGACTTTGTAATTGCAGCTTGGGATAGATCCTAGTCCCATTGCTTTATAACTTGGTTGGTTGTTATTTTATTGTCTAACCTAATATGTGACTTGCAAATGTAAAGCATGTTGATCATGTCAATACTTTGTATGAATTACACATACTCAACAAAACTTCGTTGTTGTTCTTATCCAAGATTATTCATAGAATCACCAAGATTATTCATAGAATCACTTGTGACTTTTGGGTGAAATGGTTTCATTTTTGTTTTGAATTTGTCGATTTCCAAGTTTAAGCATCAAAGTTTAGCAAGTTGTAAGATTACATCAGTGTGATCTCAATGTAAGTTTAAAAGGATGTTTTATTTCAATTGTTCTAATTTCTTCATTTCTTGTATTAGGTCATCAGGGTGATGGCCTCATAAATGTTGCCAATGGACCTATAATTAGGGGTCCCTTTACACTAATTAATATGATGAAACATGCAATTACAAAACATAATTTTCTTGGGAATTGGGTCCTTTACTTTGGTTATACCCTATTCCCTGATCTTGGCTAGAGCAAGTTCAAATTATGGCCAAGGCAACTGATATATTAGGTTTGGCACTTGAATCTCACCTTACTGTGTTATAGGTTTCTTTCTAGGGTTAACCTTAACTCTATGTATTTTATTTAGATCAATAATCAAAATATAATCTCCAAATTCTACTAGTATTTGTTTCCATTGATCCTCAACATGATACTCCCTCACAACTTCGTGCCTACCTTAAAGGTTAGATTGCCTCATTGGCAAAACTTCATTTTTGATTTACTTAAACTTTTAGATTTAGTCAATTATACTTTATGTTCTACCTTTTTTGGCTTTTGCCCTATTAACTTTTATCGTCTATCTTTCCCTATGTCGTACTGTAGAGTTTGATTCAAGAATCATAGGATTAACTGGACCTGTTGCAACTATTAGGCAGATGGCTCAAGAATATTGTGTTTACTTTAAAAAGGTAGAAGATGGCAATGATTATCTTGTTGACTATTCCCACAACATCTAAGCCCTTGTTCAACTCTTATTCACCCTTATGTAGTTTTGTATGGTTGCATATAAAAATGGATATAATTGTGTTAAAACAATAAGGTATTTGCTGAATCCTAAATTGGAGGTTAGGAGATGCTTTGGAGTCGAGTATAGTGCAAAGGAGTTATCAGAAGCGATGGTGAAAAAGCTGAACAAAAACCCCTCTTGAATGGCTTTAGATGCAGCCTGATATTACTTTTTACCCATGCTTTTGTTTTTCTTTTTCTTCTAATTGGATCACAAAATAATTTACATTTGACGAATTAAGTTTTACTTAAGAGGATTGGATTTAGCTTAGCTTTATTTTCAACTAGACTTGCAGAAAAATGTAGTGACAATCAAAGCTTTATTTTATGTTTTGCGGGCATGTAATTCTTGGCTAACATCTTAGATGGATGTTTTATACTTGAATGTCTTCACATCCACCTTCATCTAACAAGCACTGTGGTTTTTAGTTCACGACTTCATACTACCACATGTAAGTTTTGCAAGTCCAAACTACAATTGTGTGAACTATGATCATTTCATATTAAATTATGAGAACGATATATTTAAATTTGTTTTTGAAAAAATAACACTTTCTAAGACGGTTCTTAAAGAAAATCTTCTTAGAAAATAAACTTTCTAAGACGGTTCTTCAGAAAATCGTGTTAGAAAGTGAACTTTCTAAGACGGTTGTTTGAAAGAATCGTCTTAAAAATGTCAATTTTTTAACATTTTTTAAACAAAGCACACACATTATTAGACGGTTCTTTAGAGAACCCCCATAGAAATCTAGATTCTAATAGGTTTAAAAATCGTTGTCGAAAGTATTGACTTTCTATGTTGACGACTTCAAAAAAGACTTTTGAATCATTATGGAATGTGCTAAAGAATCGATGTAAAAAACACTTTTTCTAGTATAACAACTATTAGTTGATAATAAATCTACTATTAATCTAGTAAAGAACCCAGTTCCTCATGGCAGGAATATATATAAGGAAACTTTTAGTTTCTTAGGGAGAAAATGGATAAGGGGATGATTGAAATTGTGTATTACCCAACAAACTTGCAAATTGTTGATATGCTGACCAAAGCAATGAAGGCTAATAGATTTGAGATGCTAAGAAAGGAATTAGGAGTTGTACCTCTTTGAATTAAAGGTGGGTGTTGTGGTTAATTAAAACACGTGAGTTTGTTAGTTAAAAGGGTAGTTAATTAGTAGATAGTAATTGACTTTGTGATATACAGTTCTGTATAATAAAAAAGTGCTTATATGAAATATGTGGTATCACAGGTCCTCACACACACTGGTGCACTCACACAAACACACAACAATTTCTTTGGTAGAATACTTCTGATGTATTTAGATAATGGTCTGCCAAGCCACACTTTTGGCCTTTTACATGAGATGCTATTTATAAGTAAACTTAAAGAAACTTAAAGACATGACTCTTCACTTAAGTAACTTCTTCACCTAGGGACATGACTCTTCACATGAGTAACTTCTTCACCTAGGGACATGACTTTTCACATGAGTAACTTCTTTACCTAGGGACATCACTCTTCACGTGAGTAACTTCTTCACATAGGAACATGACTCTACATGGATCTCGGTTGGACTGTCTTACTTTGATGAGATTAAACACACAATCCCCTTCTCTGTTGGGAGCAACACCTCAACCAACCGCAAACACTGGAGAGTCACCAGACTCCACCAACAATAGTTTTACGTGGGAGAAAACCTTCAAAAGGAAAACCCACGGGACCTAGTTCAGAACAATCCACTATTCTCAATAATAATGGTTACAATCACTCTCAACGGCCTTCAGCCGGAGACACTCAACCTCACCAACAACAATGGTGGAAACGCTCTCAACAAGGGTTGCTCTCAACTTCTTGGAGACGCTCTCTCAATAGCCTTATGCTGGAGACACAAACGAGAATCCTCTCCTCCCTTTTCTGGAATTTTGATTCCTCTCTTCCACACTAAGAATATTACATTTTAAATCGGACATGTAATAGACATCTCGGATGCGCCCAATTCGTCCATCTTTCTGCAAGAAACAAATCATACCTCGGCCTTTGACATCAACCTTTGAAGCATCTCTAAACAAAACATGTTCGGCTTCTATTTGTCTCAGATTACTGAACAAATGTTTATGCCCACACATATGATTGCTTGCACCAATGTCTACATACCATTCCATCTCGGATCCCTGGTTGACTTCACTTCTAGTCATCATCAGAATTCCTCCATCTCTTACTTCTCCTTCTGTGACAAGGTTTGAAGTTTCATTTCTTCTTTCATCTCGGCAATCCTTCGTAAAATGTCCGACTCGACCACAGTTGTAACATTTATTCGAGTTGCAATCTCTCGAGTAATGTCCAATACTTTCCGCATTTAAAACATTCTACATTCAATTGATTTGAATGTCGGCCTCTTCCACGACCTCGGCGTCGCCAATTCTGTCGACTTGATTCAGCCTACTCCTTATTCCTTCCTTCTTGACTGCGGCCTCTACTACCGCGACCATCTCCTCGACCTCCATAGCCACGCCCTCTACCTTGAGATTTTTGAGAATAGAGTGCCTTTTCGTCCTTGATTGAAGCTTTTTTCTGGAGTGCTTGCTCCAGTGACTCTTCTTTCTTCTTTTTCTTTCTTTGTTCATGCGCCTCCAAGGAACCAGCAAGTTCGTCAACGGTGAGCGTTGCTAGGTCCTTTGACTCCTCAATCGCACATACAACATTCTCGAAGTCGTCAGTGAGAGACCTCAGAATTTTCTCCACCACTCTTGCATCGGACAACACCTCTCCATTTCTGTGTAGTTGATTTACCACGGTCTGGACCCGAGTGATGAAACCGGATACCCCTTCTCCTTCCTTCATTTTCATTCCTTCCAACTCTCCACGGAGAGTTTGAAGTCGAACCTGTCTAACTCGATCGGCTCCCTTGTAGACATTTGCAAGAATGTCCCACGCCTCCTTTGAAGTTGTTGCACCAGCGATCTTCTCAAACCCGGAATCATCAACAGCCCGAAATAACATGTACAATGCCCCTTTGTCTTTCAACCTCGTCTCCTTCAATGTCTTGTTCTGCGCCGCCGTATATCCTGCTGAGGATGTTGGTTCCTCGAAATCACCATGGACAACCTCCCAACTATCATGGGCTCCCAAAAGAGCTTTCATCTGGATACTCCAGTTTTCGTAATTAGCCTTTGTAAGGCGGGGTAGTGGCAGACTACTACTTGACTCACTCTCCATTTTCTCACGCTCTGATACCAATTTGTGGTATCACAGGTCCTCACACACACTGATGCACTCACACAAACACACAACAATTTCTTTGGTAAAATACTTCTGATGTATTTAGATAATGGTCTGTCAAGCCATACTTTTGGCATTTTACATGAGATGCTGTTTATAAGTAAACTTAAAGAAACTTAAAGACATGACTCTTCACTTGAGTAACTTCTTCACTTAGGGACATGACTCTTCACATGAGTAACTTCTTCACCTAAGGACATGACTCTTCACGTGAGTAACTTCTTCACCTAGGGACATGACTCTTCACATATCTAATTTATTATTATTAAAGTTTAATTCAAATAAAATGTAATCGTTATGAAAAAGTATGCACACGGATAAAATACACTTGATAATGTCTTATGTATTGCAATTTCCCCTCTTTTATTTATCCAACCTCGCAAGAAACAAAATCAGAGAACCCATCAAACGTGCCTATATCTCTGATTCTATAAATCTGATTCATTTGCATCATATGCATGCCTCATTAAATTGGCCGAAACCTGTGGATGTAATAAGACAAATCTCGTTGCTATCAAACCAGGCAATAAATTAAGTAAAACTTGTGGCACTTAAGACCTGCATGCAGAATAAAAGGCTGGCCTTGTCCCATGGGCCGGGGACCAACCATGTACATCACTTTCTGTATGGTTTATTAGTTATACGATATTGGTAAGGTATATCTTAAGCTTAATTATTCGAACCTCAAGATCTAAAGATCTAACACAGTTGATAATATTTAATAGTCAAATTAAATATATCTATAGAGATTCAAATTCTTTGTTATATACATAAGATGTTGGACTAGCAAAGTTCAATACAATAGATAGACAAGAGTTAAATATGTCGATAGATATTCAATTCTTGGTTATATATGTGCATAAAAATGATTTTTTTTGGGAGATACAGAATGCAATTTAGTAATCTCTATTTGTCCTTCACTACAATATGGTAATTAATATGCCACGTACAAATATAAAAACTTGTTCTCTTAATTAGCTACTTCGCGCAACCTACGTTTGGGGTCCAGCAAATTAAAAACAGTAGGATTCTGTTGGACCTTTGTGAACAATGTCATCTAGTTAGGTTCACCAATGTGCAATATAACGAAAAAAGAAAAAGAAAATTATCGACCCTTGTTTACGTCAAAGAACGGACATTTCAATTTCA
Source organism: Glycine tomentella (assembly GCA_007407185.1). Classification (NCBI taxonomy): domain Eukaryota; kingdom Viridiplantae; phylum Streptophyta; class Magnoliopsida; order Fabales; family Fabaceae; genus Glycine; species Glycine tomentella. Next base: position 1,105,458 of record PYAF01001184.1, read on the forward strand.
GCATGCATGCTTGAATAAATGCCGGGGCCTTATGTATTTATTTTCACAATGTTTTGAAAGTTTGCATTATGCATACATGCACAACGTGATCAATTCGTTCAGCTGTTTTATCTGCACAATAAATAGTTCGTACCCTAGTTTGCACATACAAACAACTAAGATATTTCAAAAATTGTCCACGACGGTGATCAGTTTAATTCCTTAAGGCTCCATTGCGTAGCCCTTGGCTCACATATTGTATCATCCATGTGATCAATTGTCTACAGATATTGATCTCTTCACTTCCAGAAAAATTAATAAATTAATAATATATAATGTGATTCCAAAAGATATCAGAGACTCAACATTAATTAAATATTGGTGAAGCCTAATCACATCTTATATAATGAGTCTATTGATAGTATAAAAATAACAATATTTACATTGTTATTAAAAGATGAGAAAAAGGTTATACACGGTATAAAAAAATTATATAATAATTCAATCACAACTCATTATGTATGATAAATTTTTAGATTTTAAAATAATTTAAACAGTAATTTGTGATTAGATGACACTGTAAAATTTTAGTTGTTACTTGAACATCATGACTCACATATATATATATATATAGATCAAATTACATGGGTAACTTGATATAGAATGTGATTCTTATTGATTCAACCGTTGAATTATATCTATATATTATCAAGATCGTTTGTGTCAAATTTTGTAAAAATTGAACAATAACAAGAAGGTAATCAAATAATTCATATTTCAATATATTTTAAAATGTTTATATTACGTTAGTTTTAATTTATATGAATGAGATAACGGATTATTTTTTATTAATATGAAATTTGCATATATAATATATGTGAAAGAAATTTTCAATCCAACGGTAAATTTTAAGAAAATATTATTCAGTTGAAAGTTATGAAATTATATAATAATTATCAAAATTACATTAGTATAATTTGATATTTCTCTCATATATATATATATATATATATTCAGCATTTTGGGGATATGATATTCATTCATGAAGCATCTTATTAATTACTAGTTATATTTAATGTGTATAATATTAGGCTTTTCATTATCATTCAATAACCAGCTCCTGGATAATAACAGGTGCATGTGGCCATTATATATTGCCGGGCCTTTGTGATAGTGACGATTGAATTGTTTTGGGATCATCTTACTTTACAATTTTTTTAATATAATTAATGTAAATGAATATTATGATAAATTAATCAATATAACGAAATAATTAATATACAAAGATTGTATATCACAAAAAGTATTAAAAATAAAAATCATTAGTCACAATTTATTCATTTTTAATTCTTAAAAACAAAAAATTAATTAAAAAAAGTATATTTTTAGTCTATATATTTTCATGAAATCTTGTTTTTAGTTCCTGTCATCTAATTTAGTCATTGTATTTTATATTAAAAAGCTGTTTTTAGTCCCTCCTCACATATGGTGTAGACATTATTTATACGTTATTTCTTACATGATAAATAGATTACAATGTCCATCTATCATATAAATTCATAAAAGTAATGTGGTAATGTTCAACAAACAAGTAAAATAAGAAGAAATGCAAGAACAAATCAGTAATAATTGTTGAAGAATGAAACAAGACAAAATTGGAGTCCTTGAAAATTACGGTTTGATATGTTTGAAGAATACATATTAATAACTTCTTTTTTTTTAAAAAAAACTATTTTTCACATCATTTTAATCAATTTAAAAAATAAATAAAAAATAGACTCTATTTGTGATGTCAGAGAAGTTAATGTGGTTTGTGAAAATTCAGTGAGGAGAGACAATTTTTTTTTTATTTAAAGTACGGTGACTAAATTAGATGATATGAAATTTCAAGAGGACATAAAATAAGATTTTACAAAAGTATAGAAACTAAAAACATATTTTTTGCAATTAATTATCATAAATTCAATTAAAACACGTGACACATACAGATTCACTATACTCCTTTCGATAGTTTTTAAAATAAAAAATTTAGTAATCAAAACATGATTAAAATATAAATTTAGTTGTTAAAATTAAAATCATAATTATCATAAACTCATGATATAAGCTTAACAATTCGCCATTCACATGTATAAAAAATATAAATATATAAAAATAGTATATCATTATAAAAATTCCACTACTAAACACTATTGTGAAGACATTAAAAAAAGGGGGTTTAATGTCTTTTTAGTCCTAATTTTTTTTATACTTTTATTTTTAGTTTTTGAACTTTACTTTTATCTCTTTTTAGTTCTTTAACTTTTCTTTATTTTTACTCTTAGTTTTTTAACATTTTTTTTCCTTACTTTTAATCCCTTAAAAAGATTAAAAGTAAGGATCGAAAGGAGTATAGTGAATCTGT
>PYAF01001184.1:1107940-1118110 GCA_007407185.1 Glycine tomentella
ATCAGAAATTTAAAAAAATTAAGTACTAAAAATATAATTTATCTAAAACAATTACGAGCAAACGTATAAAAATATAAATTTATTTAACTAAATTATATTTTTCAGTGAAAAAGAAGGAAACGTATAAAATAAAAAAACAAAATATCTGGCAATGAAAAATTGTAATTTTGTGTGTTGTAGAAATTAATCCTTATATTAATTTGGGTGAAAAAACGGAAAAATAAAAAAAATATTTAATTTGAGGAATGAAATGAAAAAAAAAATAATAATAAATACACATACGATTTATATTTTTTGTTGTAGTATTTAAAGGTGGATCTTTTCATAAATTTCGCATAAACTATTCCGGTAAGTTATTTGGGAGAGCTTATAAAAATAAGCTAAAAACATCTTATGAATGAGTCATGATATTTATAAGCTCTTTCAAACACAAATACGAGCACTTATAATATAAAGCTATTAATAAACTCTTCCAAACAAGCTGTAAAGATTATACAGAATTTCTACAGTTTATCTCCTTTCATCCTTCGACATTCTTGTTGTCATGTACTGAACAAAGCCCCAAAAAATGAAACTGTTTGAGATAAACTAACTTTCATTAATTTCTCTCTGTACGTACAACCGTGCGAGAGTGTGATGTTTCAACTAAGTTATTAGAATCGTGATTTTACGTAAATTCGTAGAGGTCTAGTAGAATCTTAAGGTTTTGTTTCAGAGAAGGATTTTAGAGGAAAATGGAGGGAAGAGAAAGCTTTGGATAGTAACATCTCTTTGTTTGGGAGTTTTAATTTTTGAGAAAAAGAATTTGAGGATTTTAAAAACTCCTATGAATTCCTCCAAACCATTAAAATTGTTGTTCCCCCGATTGGGGATTTTTAGAAGGAAAAGTAATAAAATTACTATCATACCTCAACTACAAATTCAAAAAAAAATATTTTAATATATTTTTACATTTAAATTATATAATTTTCACATTTAACATTTTGTTAACTTTCTATTTTCATCTCTTAATATATTTTTAACTCCCAAACAAGGAGGAAGAAACTTTTCTCATTTTCCTCCCTTTCCTTCCCCTCCCTTCCCGTTGAATCTCTTTCTTTCCTTTCCCCTCCTAACTCCCAAACAAAGCCTAAGAGTCTACTTCAGACAAAAAAAAGAGTAAATTACCTATATATTTCAATGACATAACTTTAATTTTGTCAAATTAAATGAGTGCAATTATAAATGAGGGATACTAAAAAATTCAAAATAACAATTGAAGTATTAAAGTTGATAACACAAGTAAAGTGTATAAATAAAAAAAAAGTGTAAATAGAAATTACTTAAATTAAAATAAAAGTCTAGTTTTTAATATAAAAAAATGAGCCAGAAGGTGTATAGTAAGCAAAAAATGGATGCAGGAAGAAAATTCGTTATGGATTTGGCCCAAATACGAAAAAATTGTTATTCGAAACGACATCGTTCCTAAACCCAGCAACTCGTGAAAATGTAGCAGAATCGCGATTCTACTCAGAATCGAATAATTTTACATAGAATCGTGTGATTCTACTCCGAAAACGAGTCTACGTCCGATTTAACTCACAGAGGGGTAATAGACTCGTAAAATCGGACGATTTTACGATTTAAATAGAGAGTTTGATAACCATGATTTCAACTATTATTTTAACCATTAAAAAGGGCACCTAATATTGATTTAATTCTGTAAAAGTTTCTTTATCATAAATCCTTCGTGGAATATTGAAATTGTTTACAAATTAATAGTTTAGTAGGATAAACTTAACTGTCCCTAAATTGAAACTTTTGGGGATCAATTTTTATACTTGTACACTTTCAGAAAATAATATAAGTTACACCAATAACTTGTTAATAATCAAATTATATATTAACTCTAGATATCCTAATTAAATTGATTTTCTAATTAATATATCCAAATTTAAAATCAAATAAAAATTAAGAAAAATTTGAATGAATATACTATAAATAATATTAAATATCTGCTTATCCGGCCAGCCTTGTTGAAAGAAAGGCAGACACTCTCAAACTGAGTAAGAAATAAAAAAAATAGAGATAGTTAAAAAATGATTATGTGTGTTAACAAAAGTAAAAGAAAAGGTTTAAATTATTTAAACATGTAATTTTATATTTGATTTTGATATTTATGTATATAAAAATGTCTTGCAGACAATTGTTTACTTGATATTTCTTCACTCTAGAAAGACCAAGAAAAAAAAAATAACTACAGGACTGGGCTCTATCCCTAACGATATTAATCTTGTTTTCTTAAATTTAAATAATTTTTTTATAATTAGCTATGTTTTGTAAATAAGAATGCATTGACTAGTTTGACCAGAAACCAGTGAAACTATCTTATATGATTCAAGTAAATCACAGAACTGTCCTTAAAAATATAATAAAAAAACTAGAAAATCAGTATGTTTAATCCTATGTTATTTTGATTTTTTTCGTAAAAAAAACTTAAAGAATTTGTCATTTTAATACATTGTTAAAACATAGAGTTTGGTATTGTCCTTAAATATTTGATTTGAAATTTTGTATGTATTTAAATATTAAGATTTTATAAATTAAATTTTGTTAGTTTTATTAACAAAAGGGATATATGTTAGGATCATTTAACATATTTCTTGGAATTCAAGGAATAGGACCCTCCAAGGTAAGGAAAGGAATATTATTTCTTATTAATTTGCCTTTTACTATAGCATACAAGATGTTGTCAAATGAAAATAATAAAAATATGCTGACTAACAAGAAAAGGAAATAACATATAAATGGCAGACAATTATATTCCTATAATCTAAGACAACCAATACTATAGTGTCAACACAACACCCTCCTAACAGAATTAGTTAGACATAGTCTTCTAGATGCTTTGGTGGAATAATCTTTCTTTTGGGCCTTTCACTCATGAATGTAGTGTCTTGATCTGTGGCTCCCTTCCTATCATCCCCCATGCCATCCAAAAACACCTTGTCCTCAAGGTGATAGGTAGTCTTCAACTCAGACCACTCCTCCCAAGAAGTGTAATCAGGAAGTAGACCTGTCCACTGGACCAACACCATGGATCTTGGTTCAGTAGCCGAATAATCCTATCTGGTGTTGAGAATTGCAAGAGGTGTAATGACAAGGTGATTGTCAATTTCGGTTGTGGGTAATACAACTATGCAACTTGTCTCTGTTGACAATTGGTGGACTGGTTTAACGAGGGAACAATGGAACACAGGATGAATGTGCGATCCTTCTGGATGTATAAGTTTGTAAGCTACCTTGCCAATCTGATCCATTATTTGAAATGGACCATAAAAACGCTTGGCTAACTTGGAATAAGGTGCACCAGTAGTGGATGTCTGTTTGTGGGGTCGCAGCTTGACCATTACCTAATCTCCAATTTCAAATTGTACGTCCCTCCTTCGCGCATCAGCAAACTGCTTCATGCTTTCTTGTGCCTTACTGAGTTTCTTTCTTAAACTGACGAACACAGCTTCTCTATTGGCCAACATATCATCAACTGCATCAATCTTTGATGTTCCTGCAATGTATTGAGGAATACTAGGAGGTTTCTTGCCAAAAGTAATCTCATAAGGAGAAACACCTGTGTTGGAATCCCTGGACGTATTGTAAGACCATTCAGCCCACATCAAGAGTCTTCCCCAAGCTGAAGGTTGATTATGAACAAAAGCACACAGATACCGCTCAATGACGCAGTTTAAGACCTCTATTTGGCCGTCAGACTAAGGATGATAGGTAGAGCTCATGCGTAATTTGGTTCCACTTAGCTTAAATTGTTCCTGCCAAAAGCGATTGATGAATAAAGGATCTCAGTCAGAAACTAAGCTGCGAGGCATCCCATCGTGCTTACCAACAATTTCCATGAACAAAAGTGCAAATGTGTGAGCCGTGTCATGGGGCTAAAGCATCCCTAAACGAAAGCCTTTGGAAAAGGGATCCACCACCACCAGAATAGTCGTATTGCCCTGGTAAGCTGGTAAACCTACAATGAAATCCAGAGAAAGGTCCTCCCAAGGATGAGAAGGAACAGGTAAGGACAGAAGAACTCTACAGGTTTTCGTGTGTCATCCTTACTGACGACATTTTTTAAGTCGTTGAAAGCTCTTTATGCCTCTTAAGATCATCCGAACTGATCCTTCGTTAGCTGGTGTGTCAAAGGTGTTGCAATCGTGGCATAACCTTTGATGAACCTACTATAGAAACCCGTCAGTCCCAAAAATCCCTGGAGTGCCTTTAGGGATCAAGGAGTAGGCCATTGTTGAATTGCTTGAACTTTAGCTTGAACCGTTTCCACCCCATGCTCTGAAACCATATGACCTAAGTATTGAACCTGACGTTGAGCAAAGGAGTATTTGGACAATTTAAGAAAGAATGTGTCGTCCCATAACACCTGAAATGCTTTCTCTAGATGTCACACATGCTCCTCAAAAGTTTTTCTATAAATCAAAATATCGTCAAAAAACACAATAATGATTTTATGCAAGTAACGTTTGAAGAAACTATTCATGGTCGCTTGAAAAGATGAAGGTGCATTGCATAGGCCAAAAGGCATAACTCGAAACTCCTAGTGGCCATGGTGCATCCAAAATGCAGTCTTGCTCACGTCCTCTTCCTTTTTTAAAATCTCATGGTAGCCTTGTAGAAGATCCAATTTGGAAAACCACTGGACGCCCCCTATTCATCAAGCAATTCATCCACTATAGGTATCGGAAAATGATCCTTTACCGTAATGGCGTTGAGAGCGCGATAGTTTATGCAAAATCGTCACGACCCGTACTTCTTCTTGACCAAAAGAACCGGAGACAAGAATGGACTTGTGCTTGGACAAATAACGCCATTCTGCAACATGGACTCAACTTGATTTTTGATTTCCCGATTCTAAAAGTATGGATAATGATAAGGGTGAATTTTGACGGGGTTAGAGTTAGGAAGAAGGTGAATGGTGTGGTTCGTGTTTCTAAATGGAGGTAATGTCATCGGAGGTTGAAATAGGACCGCAAATTTGTGAATTAAGGTCGATGTTTCAGAGTATTGGTGTGGATAAGTTATGGTTTGGGATGAAGGGGGGCTCAGGCTCAGTTGGTAAGACTCAGATATGAAAAAATCCACTTGCACCGTCTATTTGGACCAAGCGCTAGAGTTGATGAATTGTGATGGGGTTGATTCCAATGTCTCTGTCTCTTTGCAATTCAATCACCTTGTCGGAGTGCATGAATTTCATCGTCAAATCATTGTAATCGGTAAGGACATGGCCGAGAGATTTCAGCCATTGTACCCCAATACCAAATCTGCTCCACATAACAACAAAACATGGAAATCAACTATGAAACTTTGGCCTTAAACATGAACGATGACTCCCACACAGACATGTTGTGTTGACACTCAATTTCATTTCCATTACCCACCATGACCCGAAGTGTTTTTGTGGCTTGAGTATTGATGCCCAAAGACTTGACCAAACGTTCTTGCACAAAATTGTGAGTGCTACCCCCGTCAATTAATATAACCACCTGTTGGTTGGAAATCATGCCCAATAAACATAGGGTTTCTAGTGCTAAATGGCCCGAAAGAGCATGAAGACTAATTTGGGCCTGAGAAGAGATTTGCCACCTCCTGGAGCTCATGTGGGAACTCTGTCAAATTAGTGTCGTCTACAGAAACGCCCTCCTCGTCTGCGATCATTAGGAAGAATTTGGAGGAGCATTCGGCGTACCGCCATCTCGTCCAGAAAGAGACGTTTAAAAGATAATGAAGGTTGTTTTGTGGAGGAGGTAATAACGGCAGTGACAGACTCAGGTTTGAAATGTGTGAGGAATGCGGAATGGAAGAAACATGAAATGAAGATTTTCCCCGAAAAACTTTTCGCTGTTCATTGAACTTTTCCTCTTGGAGACGAGCCAGAGTTACCGCCTGAATCATGGTTAAGGTTGTAAGGCCTGAACCTCACGACGTATCTCTGGGGTCAATCTGGAAATGAAGCAACTCAAAAGGAAAGGAGGAGGTAGGCCAATAATGCGATTTACAATAGACTCAAACTTGGAGAGGTAATCATTGACAGAACCTTGTTAGATTAGTTTAAACACAAACCCCATAGGATCTTCGTATTGTGACAAAGCAAAGTGAGCCTCTAAAGCCTAAAGAAGACCAGGCCATGACAAAATCTTACCATTGCAAGTCATCCACTGAAACCAAGCCAAAGCTGGACCCTCCATGTAAAAAGAAGCTATGGTAAGGCGTTCATGATCTAGAGTAGAATGGTATTCAAAAAATTGAGTAATCTTAAAGATCTAGCAGGAAAGGTCTGAAACATCAAAACGGGGAACTTCCTATTTTCATCTGATGATAAGAGGGAGAGGGAAAATGTGGAATAGGGGTAGCAGAAGAAGAAGTAGGAGAGCGTGGGTTGGGTACTGGATTGGTTTCAAGATGAGCCATTTTCTGAAAAAGCTCATCAAGTTTGGTGGACATAGAGTGTTGAATGGTGGTAAGATTGAGCTGATTGGTGGTGAGTTAGGCAACGGCCTCCTTTAGGCGGTCGAGGTTAAACTTGGAACAGGTAGACTCAGCCATGAAGATCGATGAAAGCACCAAGATGTTAGGATCACAGAACAGATTTCCTAGAATTCGAGGACTAGGACCCTCCAAGCACAAAGGTAAGGAAAGGAATATTATTTCTTGGTGCCTTTATACTCAGTACAGTAGCTATACTTATAGCATACAAGATGCTGTCAAATGAAAATAACAGAAATATGCAAACTAACAAGAAAAGGAAATAACATAATATAAATGGCAAACAATTATATTTCTATAATCTAAGACAACCAATACTATAATACCAACATAGCACCCTCCTAACAGAATTCATTAAACATAGTCTTCTAGATGCTTTGATGGTATAATCGTTCTTTTGGATCTTTCACTCATGTCTTTAGTGTCTTGATCTGTGACTCCCTTCCTATCAATATAACTCGTGATCTTTTCTCTTTTTATTTTCTCATAAGTATCCAATTCACCTAATATTTTCATAGGACTATTGTTCTTGAAACAGTATATTGACTGGTTGAATGATCTGATCTGCTCATCTTCAAAAACATCGATAATTAATATAAACATAATTGTTAGTTAAATGAGCCAACCTCGTTCCCTGGCAATTCCTCTAAGTACAAATGATGCAGCCAATTGGCCCATTTTCAGTTTTGCTGATGCGTCTGCCCTGTTACCTAAAGTGGCCACTGGTAGGGAACCGCACAACTGTATTAATATTCCCAACTCCAGCAAATACCAAACTGGCAAATTTGGAATTTCATTTTGGGTCTTGTGCATAGTCTACACCTTCTGGAATTTGTCCATGCTGATTCGGTTACTGAAACAAACGATTTTCTGGACAAGTGGGATTTTTGTTGGTCCACAAATAACTCTTTAATTTGTGGTGCAACTTTGATGGGTGTTGTTCACTCTTGCGAGGGGTGCCCTTAATAAGGCTTTTGCTTCCTCCAACCCTTTTTTGTTACTCCACCCCCTAAAGTTTTTAAATCCCGAATTACCCTTGTGTATCCTCTTGTTTTTTCTCCCTGTGATTCTCGTCGTCTCCCTTCGTCAGCATCTCTTGTTGTTTCCCTTGCAAAATTAGCGGTTGTATTCCCTTCATGTCTCCTTTTTATGTACACTGCGAAGCTACTGATCACATTAAGCTAGTAAGGTTTTTATTATACCTGTACTTATATTTCTGGATTGTATAATTCGTATAAATATTAAACTTTTTAAGATAAGAAAATATGAAATCGTGTTAGTATAGGTCCGGATTGATTGAGTAATCCATAATACATATTATGTTCCGAAATTTATGTAGCATAGTTTCATATGGGGGTAATCTGAAACAAAATATGTATTCCATATTACTCACTCCAAAAATGTCCTACGTGACTTCCGGATCATGTATTACAGAATTATGTTAGAATAGTTCCAGATTCAGTATTTTGGAATGCATCTTGTATTCTTGATTACCCAGTACGGAACATAATAACATAATTTCAATGTAGGACTGAAATATTAGCGTATAATGAAATTTATATTATATATATATATATATATATATATATTTCATGCACATAGGAGAAATTATTAGTTAATATAAAATTTCATTATACCCTTAATAAAACACTTATTTAATCTGCTATAAAAAAACATTTTTTATTAATAAATGATAATTATTAGTTTGTTACTTTTTATTAGTAGGATGAATTTAAATATGGGAGAGGATCAATTTACACCAACTGGTAAGTTTTAAATCCTTACACCAAATCTAATCCATTAATATCAATCAATCTAACGGCTAAATTTATTCTATTTAAAAAATTAAAAAGAATGAATAAATGAGTCACGTGCTGGATCCGTTCGTTTTTGGTTTATTCTTCCGCATTGTTATTTCCCTGTTGCTAGTTCAATTGAAGCCTATCAATATTTTTGTCACTGCAAACCACCACCGGTGCACGGATAATAAATTAATTTCCCAGAAAAAAAATAAACAAACATGGGCACACGATTTAATGGTGGAAGGGATATGGGCGTTCTTGTCAAAAGGGGTCCAAATGTAATGCCTATCTTTGTTGGTAGATATAACAATCTATTGGATATCAAATTGTTGCTGTTTTGGTTTAAAATCTAATGCATACTATGCGCGTTGTGATGTTGGATTAGAGAGAGAAGCTGTAGCCTTTTGCGAAAGTGTTTTTGGTTGTGGAAGTTGCTAATTGCACCATGCCGCTCCATCTAGCAGCCACCAATAACAGCACGGAGATGTTGGCCCGATGAATAGGGTGCAGATCTTTTTTTGTTATGGCTTAGAGCATCTTTAATATTGAATTTTGGGGATGGATCTTCACCTAAAGATCTAAGTTTTCCTAGATCCAGCAATAAAAAAGGCTTAAATATTTTTATGTGGAGATCTAGTTCTTTCACAAGAATTGTGAAAATCTACATTCCTTTAAAAAAAAAATTATTCATCAACAGTTAGGAATCAAGAATAGGGCGTAAGACAACAGACCAAAAGGAAAAAGAAAACACTGAAAAATAAAATATACCTTTGGGATGGATCGTTGCGCGGTGGAGGGGGAAGAGAGGTGGGGGTCACGTGCGGACGGGAAGGAAGGTAGGGGGGTTTAGAATGAAGGTTATGGAACTAGAGAGGAGGGGATAAAATGAAAGAGGAAAAACGGACGAAGTAAAAGAATTTGGGAAAAATTTGATTTTTTAAATAATTATATTTAATTTAATAAAAATTTAAATATTTAAAATGAGTTTTATTAAAAGTTATCTAAAATCTCAAAATAAGATGTACCACTAAAGAAAAAATGAAAGAGATATTAATAGATCTTTAATCTTATATGACATTTTAGAATCCACCAAAAAGTGTTCTAAGAGTCCAACTTGGGATTTACCACCAAAGATGTCATCATGTGAGTCACTTATTTTGTTTTAAAAAAAATTAAGTGAAATAATTGTGGATCTGATTGGTTTTCTCGATGGATAAAATTTGTTGTAAGTGTTTAGATTTAAACGTGTAAAAGGATCGTTGTAATACCTTACATTTTAAGCATGTAATTAAGCTTAGCTTAAGCTTATGAGTAAGGATAATCAATGTGCTTAAGGGTATTCAGAGAAAGCTTAAGAAAGAGGTGAAAAAAACTGTTTCAGGCAAGTGGCGCTAACCGCGTGGGATCCGGCGCTATCAGCGCGGGATGCTTAAACAAGGGTAATCCTTGCGACCAGATCACGCTAATAGCGTGGGTTGTGGCGCTAACAGCGCGGGTGGGTCGAGGGTATGGCGCTGTCAGCGTGGAGAATGGCGCGAACAGCGTGGGATGCCTGAATCAGGCCAGTGCTCGCGACCATTTCACGCGATCAGCGTGGCCTATGGCGCTACTAGCGTGAGTAATTCGAGTAGATGACGCTATCAGCGTGAGCACGGCGCTATCAGCGCGGGAGTTCGGGCAGCTTATAAATCAGGGCTCAATTGGACGAAAATGGAAGAGGAAGAAGAGAGAAACCTCCATTGATGAGCTACAGAGCTTCGTAGTTCCTTCATTGTCCGTATAAACACCTCTGACCCAACTGAGAAAGTGATCAGAGCCCCGAGATAAGTGTTTT
>PYAF01001184.1:1118210-1130646 GCA_007407185.1 Glycine tomentella
AAGGGGGTAATGGTTTTGTTTAGCTGTTATACCTGTGTTTGGTATTGGTGTATGGATCTGATTGATTGATGATGGATGTTTGTACCCTGTGAGAGGGTAATGACTATGATGCACTCTGTAATGCTGACTAGTTGATCTGGACTGATTGTTCAGCTTATGATATGCATGATTGATTGTCGAATCCTATGGTAATAGGATAAATGACATGTATGTGAGATGGGTTTAATGATGGAGGTCGGCCAGGTATATAGGAGTCCTCTTAACATAGTTGTACCTATATATTTCTGAGATGCCTCTAACTGAGTTTGATCGGTAGTGGTATCCATCGGAATCCTGTAGATATTGATAGATGGTGATATCCATCGGAATCATATCAGTATGGATAGATGGAGATAATCATCGGAGTCATATCAATGGTGATAGATAAAATAACTATCGGAATCACATAGATAAGTGATAGATAGTGTTAACTATTGGAATCACGGGATATTGACAGATGGGTGTTCTTTGAATGCATATCTAGTGATTGAACGAGTCATAGATGTTGACCTGCTTGATTTCTTTGGCTGTGTATCTGTTGTCAGTGAACCAGGGGAAGGAAATACCTTCAAGGACCCTGAGTTTACTGAGATTTTATATCTCACCCCGTTTGTGGGACATATGATGCAGGTGATTCATCTGGAGGAGCAGATAGATCCCAAGGCAAGAGGCCTGTGCAGGGATAGCTGCTGTTTGCATACTTTAGGCTAGATGATGTGAGAGCATGTGGCTCTGATGTTTTATACCTAGCCGGTAGTTTGCTTTTGTTATGCCCTGAGGGGTTATTTGTACAGTTTTGTACCTAAACAGATCATGTATATTCATCATATGATATGTACAGTGTATTTGATGAGGACATTTGTTGATGTCACTCTTATTTATGTGCTTCCAAACTGCTTCTAACTCTGATTAATTATTTTGTGTTGTGATTATGTTTGGTAATGACCCTCGGGATGAAGGGGGGCGTTACAATCGTATCCCTTCAAATATATATATATATATATATATATATATATATATATATATACACTCCAAATAACCAACCAAAAAGAAATAATTCACAAGCAATGATATGTCATTTTGGCACCGCTTTTGAACTAAAAAGTCAAAACTATGAAACCCATCGTCCCCATAAAGGAAAAAATAAAATAGGGACTCAACCCAGATTGGGACTCAACGTCCTTGTTCGACTGTAGTTGGTCAACATGTTCTCAAATTATTGGGCATCCAAATATTAAACGGATTGAATGAACGAAAAGGTGCTCCAAAGTGACAAAGTCGATGATGGTGCTTCTATCACCGTTAGAACCAGGCTCTCAAAACTTAAAAGGAATGTTGTAGTCTGAAAATTTTTGGTGAAATGCAAGATGGTAGGTGACATATCAATGAATGATAGAAATGAGTGGGTGTGGAAAGAGAATTAGTTTTTTTTAAAATGCTAAATGACTTTAATATCCCTAATGCAATTCATTACAACAAAAGTACTAATTTATTTTTTTCCAAAACAAGGTTTAGGTTGCCAACGGAAAAAAAGTTTGCTAAGAAATATATCAATTGAGAATAATTCTCTTTTTAAATTGTAATTAAGAATGTATGAACTTTAGAATTTTGTCATACAATTATATCTTATCAAGATTAAAGACATCTAGTAATCAGGTGATTATTTAGAAAAAAATACCTTTCTTTTAATCTAAATCATTCAAATAAGGATGAATCACCAATTTAGTCCTTAAAATTATATTGGTAAATTAAATTAGTACCTAGAAATTTAATAAAGTAATAGCAAAATAATCCTTGAAATCATCAACCAATTTAGTCTTTGAGGTTGTAACAAATAGTCCAAGTTCTGAAAACAGATAAATGATAAAATAGTCCCTAAAATTAAAGATTATCGATGAACTAGCTTAATATTTTTTATCTTGTATGAGTATTAAGTTCATATTTTATAATTTATAAAAGTAAATTTTAATATATTATTAATTATTTAAAAATATGTTAGTAAATATATCAATAAATATTTTAAATATATTTTTATATACATTTATATTCTTAAAAATTGTTATTATTGGGAGTGTTGTTTTAGATAGAATTTTCTTCACTTTGGTGATGTACTGCGTGCTCCATTTTGACTTCCTTTTAAAAAAATTGATTTAGTACATTTTTTATTTTTTTTATAAATAATGATCATAAGATAAAATAAATAAATAAATAAATTTCTTAAAAATTGATTTCACACGTTATTTTTGTTCACATAGAAATTTATATAAAAATACAAATAATTTAGATATTATGTATGTTCTGCTCAAAAAGAACAGAAAATGTCCAACAAGTGGTGTTGGATGCTTTTATGTAGGATCAGACTCTCTCTCTCTCTCTCTCTCTCTTAAGAAGCTTATGAAATTGAAGCTACTTAAGGAAGAAGAAGATCACAGCAGTAATACTCACAATGCAATTGGTGTGCAATGTGTGTCGTGTGAATGGAAAGAGAGAGTCAAGATTGTGTGTACCTTTCACCATGGAGGGTACTCTATTTATAGGATACTGACCTGGACCCTGGTGGAGTGGTGGTTGAAGCCCACTATCTTTGGCCAAGATATTTGGATAACTGATTATCTAAATAACTGAACAACGGCGGTTGTGATATTATATATTCTGTTCTTTGGTGGTTATGATATTGAATTGTTGGGAGTTTGAATTATTTGAATTAATAAGATAAATGGACCTATCTTTATCCGTAACAGATGCCCCCAGCCTGGTTATCAAGCACTCTGGATGACCAGGATGTATCAGTAGATAGGCCCGTGCTATATTCAATCCAGAAATTCCGTGTCGAGGTGGGTTACTCTTGCTTGCTCCATGCCGAGATAATTAGCCCATCTCCGGAGGCTCGTATAGGGTGATTTTCCAACCATGGCCGAGCTATTTCTTGTCTTTTCAATGGTAGTTTGATCAGCTATGGCCATCGGGAAGTGAAGCGTCCTCGTCCTGGTAAATGACATGTATCCCGATTATTTAATGCTTTGTCATTTCTTTACACACTGTAATCATTTTCTTTTTGCAGAAATGACACTTTTGCCCCTGCGTGTCTTTTCACATCCGCCAGTTACCAACTTTTATGACCGAAATGGATTCTCAAATGCCTTAGAACAAGTCCAGTATCTGAACCCGGGAGTAACTCTAAATTTGGAAGGGACTCATTGCCGGGTATATGTTGAAAACGGTGAGCTGGTCCCTTATGTTCCTCCAGAAGTTCCTTCCCCGGCTGAGGATCCCGAGGTTGCTGCTGGCGAAAAAGTGTAATTTTGAAGGGCCGGAATGCCGGTTTCATTTGTAATTGCTTTAATTTCTTTCTTCAAACAATTTCTGAATATTTTATCTTCCCTTGACAACACGTACAATTTCTTGCACAATTTATATAAGTAATTTATTCGGCTTTTGTCGTCCTTGATTGCTTTGCTTTTTTCGTATTTTGGTTTCAATGGCCAAGTATTATCGTACCCGACTCATTAGTCGGGATTTAAATATCATTTTGGAATTATATTCCAGTCTTAGCAACTGTTAAATGTATTTCATAACATAATCTATAGATGTAATTCGTTCGGTATACCCGATGATTCATCCATGATTAAGCAGTTATGTCAGCTTGATCAAGACCGAGATAATACAAAACAACGACTAAGCGCTCAAATTTGTGCACAGTATAAAAATTCCTTACAATAAGGATTTCATTAATATTCTTCGAAGATTACATGAATTTCATGATCTCAACGACAGATTTGCTCGGGTTTCATGTTCCCGGTTTACATAATCGACTGATGAGAAATACATGAAAAATTTACTGTGATTCCTATTAAAGGCAACCGCATAATGAACTCCCATGATCCCTATGACGGGCTCGATGGCCAATTAAAGGGAAACACATAGTGAGAACAATAATCCATGATCCCTATGACGGGCTCAATAGCCAACTAAAGGAAAACACATGGCGTTCATGATTCCGATGACGGACTTAAAGCCAACTAAAGGGAAACACATGGTGAAATTCCATGATCCCAATGACGGACTTAAAGCCAACTAAAGGGAAACACATGGACTTTCTCGGCTGCACATTGTCAGCTATAATATTTCCTTAACTTGTCCACATTCCACGTCCGTTTGACTTGTTTGCCTTCCAGCGTTTCCAACAGATATGCTCCTTGCCCAAGATTTTGGACAACTCGGTACCGGTGTTTCCCAATTTGCTGCTAACTTCCCATCTCAGGCATTTTTATTCTCAATGTCTGCTTGTTGTAATACGAGATCGCCTCCTTCGAAAGATCTTAGTTTCACTTTTTTGTTAAATCTTTGAGCCAACTTACTTTTTCTGTGTAAATCTCGACGATGTGCAGCGGTGCGGACCTCTTCTATTAAATCTAACTCGGCAGCGAGTGCAGTATCATTATCTTCCATCCGAGACATGTGTTGCCTTCTCCAAGACGATTGGCCGATCTCTACAGGTATCATGTTCACAGCCATACGTCATTCTGAATGAAGTCTCTCCAGTAGCCGTTTGGGCCGTAGTTCTATAGGCCCACAGCACGTAATACAGCTGTTCCACCCAGTTTGGGCTGGCTTCATGCATTCTTTTCTTTAACCCACTGAGAATAACTTTATTTGCTGCTTCTGCTTGGCCGTTAGATTGCGGGTGCTCTACTGAGGCAAAATGATGTTTGATGTGGAAACCAGTCATCATTGCTTTGAATGTGCTGTCGGCAAATTGTGTCCTGTTATCGGTAACAATTTCTGCCAGGATTCCGAACCTTGCTATTATGCTCCGCTCCAAGAATTTTTGAACACGGGCTGAGGTGATAGCAGCTAGAGGCTCGGCCTCGATCCACTTGGTAAAATAATCAACGGCCACTATTAGCCATCTTATTTGGCCTTCCGTAGCTTTAAACGGCCCCAAGAGATCCATGCCCCATTTATAAAAAGGCCACGCAATATCTTCGCATGTTTCTGACAGCTGTCACATTTCTTAACGTGCTCTGCTGCGTCTGCCTTCATCGTCGGCCAGAAGTATCCTGCACGAAGAGCTTTTAATGCTAAAGCTCTTGCTCTCATGTGCTGACCGTTAATCCCCTCATGTATCTCTGAGAGAACGTACTCGGCCTGGTCCGAATTTAGGCACAATAAAAGCGGGGTGTGGCGGCCTCAGCGGTACAGTTCACCATCAATAATCACGCACATCGCAGCATCTCGGATTAATCTTTTTGCCTCTAGACCTTCATCCGGGACTACCCCTTGCTCTAAGTAACTGATGATAGGCCTCCTCCAATCCTCAGCGACCAATATGACCATGATGCATGCAGGCTGGGCGAGCTCCTGCTGGATGACTGTTCTGTGGTTACTGTTCCTTTCGTGCTAGCCAACTTCGATAATATGTCGGCTCAGGCGTTCTCCTCTCTTGGGATATGGGCGACTATTACTTCATCAAATTCCGCCATGATCTCCTTTACTTTAGCAAGGTATTTGGCTAGTAAAGGGTCCTTGGTTTGATACCTCCCCTCAATCTGCGCCGAAACAAGTTGTGAGTCAGTGAAGACGTTAACTCTTGACGCTCCCTGCTCCTTTACCTGCTTTAGCCCGGCAATCAATGCTTCATATTCTGCTTGATTATTTGAAGTTGGAAAATTAAGCTGTAATGACTGTTCAATAGATACACCGTCGAGATTCTCAACGATGATCCCGGCTCCGCTTCCCTTAGCATTAGACGAACTGTCAACATATACTTTCCACACCCTATCCTCTTGCGGGATGGATGATGTCGGGGTTAGCTCTACCACGAAGTCGGCCAAAGCTTGCGACTTGATGGCGTGACGGGACTCATACTGGATATCGAACTCGGATAGCTGGATAGCCCAATTCATCATTCTTCCCACCAAATCCGGCTTGTGTAACACTTGCCGAATGGGCTGATTTGTTCGTACAACAACGGTATGGCTTTGAAAATACGGGTGAAGCCTCTTTGCCGTGGTGAGCAAAGCAAAAGCCACTTTTTTGAGCTTCTGGTATCTTAATTCCATGTTCTTGAGATCTCGGCTTACAAAGTATACCGGCCACTGAGACTTGCCTACTTCTCTGACTAAGACCGCGTTGATGGCCTCTTCCCCAACTGAAAGATATAGGATGAGTGTTTCACCCGGTTCGGGCTTTGATAACACTGGAGGTAAAGCTAAACATGTCTTGATCTGCTGAAAAGCCTCTATACACGCCGAGTTCCATCCTATATTGGCTTCTTTTTTCAATAACTTGAAGAAAGGAAGTGCCCATTCCGTGGATTTCGGAAGAAACCGGGTTAGGGCCGCCATCTTTCCTGTCAACTGTTGGACTTCCTTCTTATTAGAAGGAAACCGCATATCCAAAACAACCTTGCATTTATCCGGGTTTGCCTCTATTCCCCTGTGAGTCAACATGAAACCCAAGAACTTATTGGCTTTTACTCCAAATGCACACTTTAGTGGATTTAATCGTATGCTATGCTGTCTTAGCTTCTGGAAGGTTTCCTCCAAATCCTGGATATGGTCCCCAGCTGCCGGTCGTGATTTGTCATCGATGTACACTTCAATATTGCGCCCGATCTGATCTGAGAAGATCTTATTCATCATCCGCTGGTAAGTTGCCCCGGCATTTTTTAAACCGAAGGGCATGACGTCGTAGCAATAATTCGCTTCAATACCTCGGAATGCCATTTTTTCTCGATCGTTTGGATGCATAGGTATCTGATTATACCCAGAGTAAGCGTCCATAAACGACAGCAATTGAAAACCAGCCGAGTTATCGACGAGTTGATCGATACTCGGCATCGGATATGAATCCTTGGGACAAACTTTATTCAGATCTGTGTAATCAACACAGACTCGCCATTTCCTGTTGGACTTCTTCACCATTACCACGTTGGAAAGCCATGTCATATATTGTATCTTCCTTATGAACCCGGCCTCCAACAATTCTTCGATGTGCTTTGTCAAAGCTTGCCTTCTATCCGGGCCGAGCTTCCTATTCTTCTGTGCTACTGGCTTGGAGCCGGGATACATTGCCAATTTGTGGCAACAGAAGGTAGGCTTGATTCCAGGTATCTCGGAAGCCTTCCAGGCAAAGACATCCTGGTTTTCCCTCAGACATTGGATTAGCTTGCCCTTGGTTTCTAGATCGTATTGTTTACCTACCTTCGTGATTTGTTGTGGAGAGCTTCCGATCCGGACATCTTCGAGCTCGTCCACCGGCTCTGGTCTCCATTCTTCAATATCCTGCATGTCCAATTCTACCAGATTGACTGGCTTCCGGGATGAGTGTGTCTCGATGCGGGAATTTGCCGGATCTCCCTGCCGAATTCGAGGTGGGGAAGACGGGCCTCCCTCAGTTTCCCTGATCGTGTTGTAATAGCACTGCCTTGATTCTCTTTGGTCCCCGCAAATTGTAATGACTTTGTCGAGGTGCCCGATCATCTTCATCTTTTGATGCTTGGTGGACATCAGTATGTCCCATTTGTGGAGAGTGGGTCTGCCCAAGATAATATTGTATGGGGACAGAAATTCAGCAACTGTGAACGTGACCCTTTCTGACTTGAAACCTCTTTCGTTCCCAGTGTGAGCTGAAGGTCGATGGCCCCTTTTAAGCCAGTGTCTTCCCCATTGAACCCATACAACATGGTTTGGCATGGCTTTAGATCTTCCTCCTTCAGATTCATCTTTTTAAATGCGCTCCAGTTGATGATGTCGGCCGAACTACCGTTGTCGACAAATATTCTTCTGACCTGGAAGTTGGTCACGGTTCTCGTTATGACGAGGCCGTCCTCATGACCGGGTACCACACCCTTCAGATCTTCTTCGGTAAAATAAATCAGTGGGGGAGTGGCTTTCTTGCTGCTTCCTTTGCCGCTTTCCTTGAATTTCGGCTGATCCCTTACCGACATTACCTCCTTGAGGTACTTCTTCCGTTGGTTGGCTGCGTCGCCTCCTCCTCCCATTCCTCCCGAGATGACATTGCATTCAAACTCGGGCTCTGGGAATTCTTCGTCTTTCTTACTCTTCTTGTCATCTCGTTGCTTATTCTCCTGTTGGCTTTTTCTTTTGCCTTGATGCCCCTGAGTTTGAATCACATACTGGCATAGTTTTCCTTCACGCACAAACCTCTCTATTGCGTCTCGGAGCTCCCAGCATTCGTCAGTCGTATGGCCCGGTCCGTTGTGAAAATCACAGTACCGGGAATAGTCCAACCCTTCTCTTCTTACTATGGGAGGAGGACGGTCGACTTTCCTCATCTCGGTAAAAGCTACCTCCTTCCATATCTGACCACGCGTAGCATTCAACGGAGCATATTTGTCAAATTTTAATTCATACCTCCCTGATCTGAAACGAGGGTCAGGAATGCTTCGTGGAGGTCGGCCAGCAGGGGCATTGGAAGGATGCCGACTGGATTGTCCGAGCTGTGGATTTTCCTGACGTCGGTTCCTTGGTGATGAGGGTTTTTTGTTTTCCCTCGGAGCCGAATTAGCGATTTCCATCTGCTCCAACTCCAAATATTTTTTGGATCGGACCCTGAACTTGTTTAGAGACTTCACAGGATCCTTGTAAATTGATTTGGCGAGACGGGAAGACCCGTTGAGCTCGGCTGAAAGGAGATGGACATGAACTTTTTCTTCCAAACCTTGCACTTGCAGCGCGGCTTCCTTGAACCGATCCAGATAACTCTGCAATGTTTCCTCGGGCTGTTGACGTATCTTTCCCAGAGCAAACTCGGATTTTGGCTGCTTCTTGCTTGTTGCGAAATTTAGCAAGAACTGAAAAACAAAGGAACACTTCAAAACAACCAAGAGGGGGGTGAATTGGTTGAACCTTGGCCAATTAAAATTTTAAAATCAGAGTTACCACAGAATCTTTATCACTTTCAAAATTGTTTCAACACCAAGAATCAATATTCAATCAACTCCCTTTCCAAGAACAATAGAAAACAGAGTATAACTTTCTGTGCAATGAAATTGATCCACAAACAAAGCAATTTAGAGATTTAACCAATGAGAACAGAGAATAGCCACAGATTTTTATACTGGTTCACCTCAAACCCTATGAGGCTACATCCAATTCTTCCACTCAACACTAGAGTAGAGTTCCACTATTGAAAAAGAAATCTTACAAGCAATTTTACAAGCCTCTCTTTATCAACCCTAGATAAAGTTCAGAAGTCTAAAACCCTTTTAGACCCTTAGAGACCAAAACCCACACTGAGAACACTACTCAGCTGTTCTTAGAGAAACACTATCTCTATACTTACAAGAAACCTATTTACAATAGACTATTCAAAAAAAATTAAAAAAATAGTTTTACACTTTCAAATACAAGGAAATATATCACCTAATAATCCAAGAATGCATGCATATGAATGAATCAACTGATTGAATTACAGATTACCAACTCAATGCATTCCTTTCCTATGCTTTGAATGAACAATGATTCTTCACCTTCTTGATTCAATAACCCATGTGAATTTTGTGAAGACTCAATGTGTTTAGAAGTTAGAGAATGTCACCAATGAAAGCTCAGAACGTTTGTGAATGCTTAGAACTCAAAAAATTCAAAATGCACGAAGTTTTAAACCTCAGTCAAGAGGTTCCTTTTATAACAGAATTGTTTAACTGAAAATAATCGATTAAACCCGCTCCAGTAATCGATTAGTTTGCATAGGTAATCGATTAAAACAAGATAGTAATCGATTCAAATGTTCATTGTAATTCGATAATTCCAAAAATGAACCATTTAATTGATTATTCCGATACGTAATCGATTAAGACAGAGCCATAAATTTTTTTTAAATGCATTCAGTAATCGACTACCAATTCTCGTAATCGATTAAGACAAAGAATTCTATTTCTGATAAAAACGCCTAAGTAATCGATTAATCCGTGATGTAATCGATTACAATGTTCATAAATTGTTTTCTTAAGGTAGGAAGAACAAAATTATCGATTCCATTAGCCTTGTAATCGATTACTTCAGTAAGACTTCATTTTTTCAAAAAAACTTAGCTTATTAAAACCTTTCATGTGACTTTTCTTTAATTACTTCTTTTAATCTAACAATCCTAGATAAATGAATGATGCATGATATGCACAAATGGATTATCAGATCATATACTTCCTTTTACATTAATCAAATAGACTTCAAGCTTCCATGGAACTTTTCCTTTGAGCATGTTGAAAGCACAAAATCTTGAAGCTTTGATCTTTGTTCATTGATGCTTGGCTTCACTTGAATCAACAATCTCCCCCTTTTTGGCTTTAAACATGCTAAATCTTCAATTTGATTAAGCACAAATAATTTGGGATCAAATGGAAACACCATTGTTGAACAAGCAACTATAATCCTGAAAATTTCAAACTACCTTGCCAAGGATCAAGTGTTAAAGCACATGTTGCTCATGAATCATTCAATTAAGCACATTATCAATTGATTAATTTCAGTTTTACACATAAGCTCCCCCTAAATTCCAGCAGTCATTCAAATTAAATTTTTTAGCCAAGATGAATCATAAAACAGGGGCAAACAGAGAATTTTTAATTTTACTCCCCCTTAATCATTTCTCCCCCTATTTGGCTTGTTAAAAGTCAAAAACAATGTAGGCACAACGAATTTAATACAGGAATAGCATAATGCATTAATATGATCAACATAGGGCAGTACTTAGTGAAAATTAAACACTGAATGTAAAAGAAAACAGAACATAATATAGTTCATTACAAACAGAAATTTAAACAAACATAACCAACAAAAAAAAAATATAAACTAACAATCCTAGAATTCTTCAGAGGCTTGATCATTCATATTTGCCTCAATAGCATCCAGCCTTTCCCTAATATCTTCTAAGGCTTCATGAGTTTCAGCCTTGAAGTCTTCTTTAAGCTTCAGCATAGTGTCCATCTTTTGAATCATTAAGGATTCAAAATCAGAGAAGGCTTGTTGTGTTTGTTGTTGATCTTCATCTGAATCAGCCACTTCTTCTCCTTGTGCAGCAGCACCACCTTGATTAGCCATCACCCAGCCATTGGGTGTCTTTCTCATGCCCATCTTGGTAAGATGTTTCTCCTTGATTTGGCTATTATAGGAGAGGGTGTTGTCTACGACTTCATTTTCAACATCAATGTTGAAATGATCAATGAGTCTAGAAACAAAAACTGGATAAGGAAATGGATAATTGACCAACCTTTTAGACTTAAGCATGATTTCCTTAAAAATCAGAGGCCAGTTCATGGGTATGTGGTGCTTGAGTCCATAGACCAACTGAAGATCCTCATCAGTTGCTTGGGCATGGTTGGTAGCTCTAGGTGTAATAATGTAGGTGATCAGATAGTGAAGCAACCTATCTTCTGCTGTCATTGGCCCAGTGCCAAGCCTTGTCCTAAGCCTCATATGTGGATCATGAAGCATGCTCCTATATGTGTCCATTTTGTTGTAGCCCTCCGGTTCTTCATCAAATCTACGGGCTCCCTCACAGACAACTCCAGCAACAGTTTCCCATATTTCAGGGGTTATATGCATGGTTACCCCTTTCACTTTTGATTTCATATCACCTTGCATTGAACCCTTCAAGCAGGTGTAAAACACTCTTACAAGTTCAGGGTAGAAAGTACCCCTCATCTCTATAAACCTCCTAAGGCTTTGAGACTCTAGATAGGCTGGGAATTGAAATCCTTCCCTTACAAGCCAGTCTAACTCAATGTATTTGGGTGTTGCCACAGGTTTGGTGGCAATGAATTGTAGGTAATTGATTTTATCAGTCTCAGAGAAGAACCATAAATCTAACCTATCAGCAGGTTGAGGTTGAGGAGGATTAGATGAAGACTCACCAAGTCTCCTTTTGGGTTTCCTAATTCTTTTAGCAGATGGCTCAGACATGGTGTCAGATAGAATGGATCACAGACAAGACAAAAAACAAAATAATGCAGAAAATTGCAGAATAGTAGAAGAAGGTTGGTGCAAATTTTCTAAGTCCAGTAATCCATTATTTATAGGCACAATTAGGCTTCTTAAACGTCCATAATTTCAAAAAATATAGTTGTTGGGACGTTTTAATTATATTGAGTGCGTTTTAAAACTGATTGGGCAGTTACAAGACTCATAAAAACTGTCAGAATCCAGACAACAGCATGAATAATCGATTATTTCATGGTGTAATCGATTATTCCAGTTCAATTTGGCTTCCTGTTAAAACAAATGGTAATCGATTAATTCTTTAAGTAATCGATTATTTCTTTCTTGATCAGAGGTTGAAGATGATTTGTAATCGATTCTTTCTTCATACAATCGATTATTTCCAGGCTTTTATCAATCATACAGGTATAGAGGCATATGTAATCGATTATCCC
>PYAF01001184.1:1140195-1201187 GCA_007407185.1 Glycine tomentella
TAATACAACTAGCAATTACAACTTTAGAAAGTAAATTGAAAATTCACACTTTAAATAATATCTAATAATTTATATTTATAATTCTTATATTTCATAATTAAAAGTGTTGTTATATAATATTACTTATGTTCCAAAATAAGGATTGTCTAGGGTTTTTTTTACACATACCAAGAAAGATTAATAAATAAATAAAAAATAATAATAATTTTATAAAACTAACTTTATTATTAATGTTAAATTAAAAATCTTAAATAACACTTATTAGGAATATTAATAAAAAATAATAATTAATATTATATTAAAATATAAAACAAACCTTATTTTAGGACGTAAAATTTCTTTTTAGCATCCAAATTTTTTCAATTTAGTAAACCAATTTTTTTTTCTCTAAAATGAAATTTAATTTTCTTGTTGTGTTACTCGAGACTTATTATATGACTGAGAGATTTTGTTATTTATCTATCTATCTATATATATATATTGAAGTTTATATACATTTATTAAGGATATCTTTCATCTTTCAATGCAAGATTCATCTTGGTCGGTGTTCAAAAAGATGTTCAAAAGAAGAATCACAGGTGCCCAGCATACATTGCTCATCAGATAGACCTCACAAATTTGGGTACGGTTGGTAAGAAGCAAAAGGTCTCATCACATTATATCCAATTGTGCTTTGTTAAGTTGAAATCAATAGTGAATACTTAATTAGTCCTAACAGTGGTTCTTAACAAATAACCAAGCTATAGATATTAATTCCTCTGTGTAACAAATAACCGAGCTTTATTTTTTTATGGAAACTTTCTTGGTATGCATGCGCATTATGGGAATCTATTTATTTTAAGAGTAAACAATATCAAACTTATTCATTGTATTTATATATGCCGGTCGAATTTCATTAATCCATTTAACCGTTAAATCAAAAGATTTATTAAAAAAACAAGCTTATAAATTTTATATATTGTAAAATATTAATATTCTATTAATTTTTTTCTTTAAAAAATGTAATATAATTTTTTAATATAAGTAAATTCTTGTTACATTATTACAGACTTAATTTAGATAAGTATATAACCACAGGGTGCGTAGATAGATCGAATTGTTTAACTATAGATAGTGATATCAAGTTTGAGTTTTGAGGGTGTAATTTAATTTCATGACGGATTCAAAAATTCATAAGAGGGGGTGGGGCTGAAGTTTTTTTATTATCTAAATATTTAATTTCTACAAAAATATCTACTAGTTTATGTAACTTTTATTTTAAATAATAAAAATAAGAAACGTAATAAAATTTTCTACCGCAAATTTTTTATTTCAAAAGATAAAAAATTCTATGATACATGGGATATAAATTATTTAAAAAAAAGTAAATGTAGTAATTATTTCATAAAATTCTTGTTGAGTAACGTAATAATAACCTAAGATAGATCAATTAAATTGTTAAGTGGTTTTTAGGATATTCTATCTACTTGTCAATTTTGTTTATTATTTTCCAATCGAATGAGATAGTAAATGAAATGAAAGAGGTGCACAACATTTCTATAGCAAGAATTACCAAAAATGCCCCTAGTATTACCATGCGCTAAAATATTACTTGTCTTCCTTTTGCCACTTAAATGCAAAAAAAAAAAAAAAAAAAAAAATGTCTTCAAAAGATCATTGCTAATGACTCCACATATTACAGTTCATATTAATATTTTGTTTCGAACAGACTTACCACAACAAGTGGGATTTGTACATGCTCGCTTAAGTGGGCCAGTAATAGTCAACTTAAATGAGCTAAGTCTTAAAATGTTTTTAAATGACCATTTGAATGGAATCCAACTATAAACTTATTTGATTTATGAAATGAGTAAAGTTGATTTTATGATAATATCATGTAATTCACATTCATATGAGATTTTTTGGTGTTTGATGGTTAGAATTGATCATGATGTTAGATGTCTTAGAATGTTTGTTGAACTATTGGTGGGTTCATAGATGTGATGTATATATGAATTGTGAATTTATGGTATGATTTATGTATGTTGGTTTGTTAGTTGAGATGATACATCATATATCCATGCATGTATAATTGCCATCGGGTGAGATTACTATGGTCTTGATGAGGAGATTATGTTGTTTTTGAGATGTGAATATTTTGTTCAAACGGTGACATTTTATTGAGGTTGAAATGATAAAAATACTACAAGAAGGGGGGTTGAATCGGTGTTTTAAAAAAAAAAATTAGTTCTTCTTTGAAAACAAATAGGTTTCTGACGTAAGTTCAGAATGAACCAGTTCAAAATGAAAAACTTTATGAGCTCAAAATGAAAATGCAAAAAATTATGAAAAAAATGGTTCTTTTGCATTCCAAAGCTTTTGTTCAAACAAAGTTGTTTATGTAAAAATCTTTGATGAAAGCAAGTTTAGTTTTAAGTGTTGGTGAGAAAAAATTGCCTGTTTTAATGTATTATCAAAACATTTAAGAGATCTATTCAAAATCAAGGTAAAGAGAGAGATAGAGAAGAGTGCATAGTGATTTTTATACTAGTATACCTCAACCTTGGATTACGTTCAATCCTCGTCCCTCAAGATGAGATTTCACTAACACAATAAGTCACTGTTGGACCAACAACCACTAGATTTCAACAAACTTCTCGTGCTCCCAGTGGAGTTCCAACCTAACCTCAACTAGATTAGTTACACCACTGGATTTTAGCTTTGTCAACCACTGCTGGACTTAAAACAATAAAGGGTATCTATGTTTTTTGAATTTACAGATTACAAATCTTTACTTCAAAGAGGGATTCTACTTAGGAATGTGTTTTCTCATTTTTGTTTAATTAGTAATTATTACAGTTTACAATCTTAATACAGAAGTGGGTCACTTTCACAGAGACGGTTGAAATAGAAAGTGCAGATTTCTCACTTAGAGATTTTCTCTAGTTGTTCTTGTTTGGAATGCTTCCATTTGTTCAAGATCCTCTTCGGAAATACCTAATAAAAATCATAAGAAGACTGTTGAGGTGAACTTCGCTCAACTGACAAACTTCTGGAGCAAGTAGGAAGACTTGACAATTGCCATGAAGTGACAACTTGTAGAACTATTCTGAGGTAGTCATTCTTAGGTTTCCATTCTGAGGAACAATTTTGATAAGCATTCTGAAGTATCATCAAAATAGTCATTCTAAGAGTTGCTGAGAAAGAATTTATACTTGATAGATAGAGTTGATGAAGCTTAAACTGATATTCCATTCTGAAGTAGCATAGCTTCATCAAACTTAATGCTTATTCACAACTCCATGCATTCAGAAATAGATTGCTTCACAAGTGAAGGTTCAATTGTTGATGTTTTAGTGTTTTGTCCAAAGCCAGACTGTGTAGTATCTTTAATATTCTATTTTGATGCTTCTCATCAGTGTTTTCCATGGATAGATTTAGCTTTGAACCAGTTTGCATCTTCTTATGTAGTTAGCCTTCACTCTCTTATGTGCCTTCAGTATTTGTGGTAGCATGTGAAACATGAAGTGTTGTCAACTTTAGTCTTCTGAAGTGCCCTCTATATGTGTGGCATCATTTGGAAGACTTGATGTTGTTCCTTGAAAATTATTCTGAGGTGGTAATCTTGAACTCTATTCTGAAGTTCAGTCTTCAAAGTCATGTTTCTACAACATTCTATGATAGTTTCATTATGATGCTTGATTCTCTCAATGTGATCTTCTTGTTTCAAGACTAACAATTGTTCTAAGCATCATTCTGAATACCTCAGAATGCACACACCTATTCCTTAATAAGTATATCACTAAAACACTTGAACAAAATGTTAGTAATCATATAAACTCATCATCCTATTAATTTTCTTATTTAATGATTTGTCATAATTAAGACCAAGCATGTGGATTCAACAAAGGTATAATGGTGTATGTTCTTGAAATAAATCTTTGATGTCGGAACTATTTAAATAAGTTAGCTAGGGTTTTCAAAAGATTTCAAAAGAAATGACAGCTTGGTGAGGGTGAATTCCAGTTGGTGTTGGATCTCCCATCCACTAAAAGACTTGGAGGTCTCGCTTAGTGGATATATTCCCAACTATCCACCCCCATGCTTTAAATCTCAATGGATTTTCAAAGGGGTGAAAATGTTTTATAAACATTAATATGTCTCATTTAAATGTATAAGAATTGGTTGTTGTTGGTGAAACTTTGACCTTTGAGACACACTATAGATGAAATGATGGGTATAAAAGTGTCATTTCTAAAACCTTTAGGGATGGCAAGTATCATATGATGTCATGTTTTGTTGTTGTTGTTAAAATGAGAAAAATACCACAAGAATGGGTTGAATTGGGGTTTTACAAACATTTTAAATCCTTTTTGAAAATAACCAACTTTCTAATATAAGATCAAAATGAGACAGTTCAGAATGAAGAACTATTCTGAGCTTAGAACGAAAATGTAAGTAGTTATGTTATGAAAAAAAAGTTATTTCACAGTTCAGAGATCTTATTTCAAAAAGGTTGTTTATTTGAAAAGATTTTGATAAACTTAGTTTAGTTTTGTGTGTATTTGTGAAAGGTTTGTCTATTTTATAGATTAACAAAATTACTAAACATTTTTTTTCAAAATCAGTGCAAAGAGATGGAAGAAGAATGCATAGTGATTTTTATACTAATTCACCCCAACCTTAGACTATGTCTAGTCCTGACCCTACAAGATGAAATTTCACGAACACAACCAGCAATCATGGACTAGCAACCACTGAATTTGAACACTCTGCTAGTACTCCCACTGGACTTCTAATCTAGCCTAAACTAGACTAGTAACACCGTTGGATTTCAACCTTGCCATCCACTATTAACAACAAAATGTTTTAGATTCCATAGTCATAGATTTTTACCTCACAGTGGATTTCGAGGTTGGGAATTGAGGAGACAATTCCTGTCCCCATCCCCTCGATTGCCATGTCTATATGTAACATAATTAGCTAGATTTTGATCAATCAAACATATATGACTCTACCTGGTTGGCTATCTACTTTGTCCACCACCAAAGAATTTCGGTCTTAATTGGCATTTACAATTAAAATCTAGTTATCTCTACAAATACTTATAAATGGTGAATTCCACTTTTTACTTAAATCTTAATTATATGTTATTTTACCTTTTTTTCCTTCTTTGTGAACGGCTAGAATATACTACAATATAATTAGTTTTAAGTTAAAAAGACTTCAAATAATGCATGAGTGAATATAAAATAATAAACGCTTAAATATATTTTTCGTTCCTATATATTTTGTTTTTATTTTACTCCTTGTAAAATATATTTATTTTATTTTCCGTCCTTAAAGTATTTTAATTAACAGTTTGAAGAGTGAAAAAAGACATTATTTAAAGCGCTCTAAGGATAAAAAAAAACATTTTGTAAGGATCAAAATGAAATTCTTACACAAAGACGACAAATATATGTAAACCAATAATAAATGAGTTTATGAAAGAAAAAAAAAAAACCTAAGTTTGGTTTTCTTAAATATACATCTTTAGATAGTGACAAAGAACTTTAAGTATATATAAATCAAAGATTAGTTTCATAATAGATCTAAATTTGTGCAACCAGGTATTAAACTGAAAATTTTAAAAAATGCCTGGAGGGTTCTAAAAAATCAAAGACGTTAATTGTTATGTCATGGTTACCAAAAATTATAAATTTTTTAAGATGTTTCTATCAATCTTTTTCTTACAACTTTTAGTGTGATGAATAATTAATTTTGAATGCTTTTTTTTTTTATATATATATTATTGATAGCGTGAACATAAAAGATAACACAAAATTTAAAACAATTTTAATATGAATTTTAAAACTTTATCTAATTTTCATATTATATAAAGACTTAAAATGAATAATGAGAAAAGTTATCCATATATTCAATAAATTATAGGAAAATGAACTTTACTATACCAACCAATCATTATGACAGATTATCCTAAAAATGGTCTGGTACATATGGTTCAGTTCAAGATCACATCCAATAACCATAAACCTTGTAGCAATAAAAGTGTGACAGATGGAGCCCCTCAAATGCCAATGCCACTACTTGGGCAAAACCAATATGAGGCACACCAGCCGTTACAGCGAGGTATGTTCTTATTTCATGTGATGATCTCTTAAATTTTTAATCATGCGATCATTGAGTTTTTTTTAGGCAAATGCGATCATTGAGTTAGAAAAACCTTTTTCACATTTTATGACATTCAGTCCATCATTGGAAATAATTTTAACATAATCGTTTTAAACATTTTAAAGAAGTTAATACAAAATAATTATTTTTTAAATACCATATAGTTAAATCAAATGGGCATTAAAAATAAAAATAGTATATAAGATTGCGTACAAAATGACATCAAATCTTATATTATTTAGGTCTTAGTTTGTAACCAATGTATCGATCGGATAAGAGATATGACTTGTTAATTGAGCTGTGAGCACGTAGTTCTGACCTTTTTCATCAGAGGTACATATATGATATATATACCTAAGCATTGATGAAGGACCGGAGAGTGCAACCAGAAAACGTTCAGGGATTTTACACCATAAACTAGGGGTGTCATGAATTATATTTTTTGAAAATTCAATCCATATTCAATCCAAATATAGTTATAAATGTATTGGATTTAAAATTCGTATCCATTTAAGTGGATAAAATTGGTTTGAATTTTTTGAAAATGTTCAGGGATTCTACCAGCATCAACAAGTACGTAGAATGCAATCACAACATGTCTATCTGCATGACATGATGTATATAAGTGCTTCACACGAGACTGATAAAGATAATCTTTAATATTAGTTTGATTAGTATTTTATGGGAAGCTTTTATATGTAGAAATGATCTGATGGAGAACAGCGAGGGAGTAGTGATATCCCTACTTAAAATCTTTAATAAAGGGAAACAGCCTCACATTTCCGTCTGTACTAACCTTAAGGACTGAATGGTTTACAGCCAAGCATAGCACACATTGTTTACATATATATATATATATATATATATATATATATATATATATATATATATATATATGCGTGTAAATTAATCTTCTGCAGTGAGAAATTTCACCTCGCTGGATCTATGAAAAATATAGATGTCCCTTATACAGAAAAGTTGTTTTCTTCTATGAGGCATTAAATATTTCAATACTCATAATTTTATCAGGTGAGAAATTTTTTCGATCGGAAGGATCTCGATTGCTGGGTAGATAAATAGATGGATAAAAAGATATAGAGAGATGTGTGATATATGTACAAAAATTTGTACAACATTTATTTTATATATATATCTCTCTCTCTCTCTCCATTACATCATTTATTACATCTCAATTTTTTTTTTTCATATGACAAAGAGTAAAGTGAATAAATACCATATAATAATATTAATAAAAACTCGAACTAATGAAGAAAAGTAGAAACACAATCTGGCCATGGATCTTAGGATCCACTACTCAACCCAAACCAAGCCACAAACCCACTAAAAAAACCATGTATATAGTGACAGATCTAGAACTCTGGGTTAGTGAGGTCAATTGAGAATAATGGGTTTAAATATATAAAATTAAAGAGTATAAAATATGAAAATATAAAAACATGAAGTAGTGGGTTCAAATATATAAAATTAGAGAGGCAAAATATAAAAATATTAGATAATTATATGTAATTTTTTAAAGTGAGAGGATATATATGTACACCCTCACTCTAATATTGATCCGCCATTGCATGCATATGCAAAGCCACCAAAGCCTCAACATCAAAGCACCTAAGTTGTTCCACCGTGCATCCGTCATTGCGATACTCCATTGTGGGTTCATTGTTGCTATACAACTATTGGAAATGTTGGAACCAAAGACATGAAAGATATCTAATCCTTCAAAAAATCTCATAGTGTTGATGTTAACATAAAATGTTGATGGACTAATGAGTTTGTTGAAGGTGTAATTGTTTCTATCTTAACTAAAAATGTTTTAGTTGAGCTTGCATCCAACACGCATAAATGGGATCTTCGTCCAATGGTTTTATAAAGGACAAGCTTCTAAAGTGATATATAACTGAACTTGTGTCCGAAGAGTTTTCAAGAATTGCCCAGCATCCAATGCATTGATTTCGTCCAACGCTTTAAGAAAACTTATACTATGATAGATTTATATATCCACTCAAGTTTTCTTCATCCAAAGCAAAATATTCAATGCTTTTGATTGCTAAGGTTTAAACTTCTCTTATGTTCTATCTTTGATATTCCTTTTGTTATTTGAATATGCCTAACATTTGACTTTAAGCATTTAATAAGAAACAAGGTTTCTTTAAGGATAAGTACAACCTCTAATCAAAAGCAATGTGCAGTTTGAGGTTTAGTACAAAGAAAAGATTGAAGTAGGTATAAGAAAGAAAAAATCGTACAAACCTTTAAAAAGTGTTAGTATGTACCTTTTAGGAAAAAAAAGGACACTTCTTCTTTTTCCTCCTAAAACATAGACATGTTAAAAGCAATAATGAGTCAAACTTTCCATGCATTAAATGAAGTTCGGAACGAGGATGAAATTCAAGGATGCCTCTAACACACAACTAATACTTTATCCCTCAAGCCTATAAAGATGGACAAAAAAAAATTAAAATATAGTTTTTTTAAAAAAACATTATAGATTTGTTTGATACTTATTTACGCATGTATGATAATGAGTCGCGCTCCAGTCAGGTGTAACCGGTCACACCTCAGCTAAGCGCGATTGGGGTTGAGTGACACCCATGACAAGTGTCATTTTGAGCACGTGTCATTTTGAGACACAATGTATATAAACTTTGAATGATCATAACTTTTAATAGGAATGTCCGATTGAGACGTACGATATATCAAAATGCTCGAAATTCAGAGGGGAAGGCATGGGAAAATACCCAAGGGGATTTGGTCAACTATTTTTTTCCCAAAAAATGCCTCTATGTGCCTCAAATTACGATTTAGGATTCAATCAGCCAAAAATTTATAAATAGTCTACTTTTTAATTATTTAATTAGTTAATTTAATGCTATTTTCTATTTTTTTAACTGCTTTTCTTAATTTCAAGCGTTTTGACATAAAGTACGCCTCCATCAGACATTCCTATCAAAAATTATGACCGTTCGAAGTTTGTATATACAAAAATAGTTAGACCATTTAAAGTACGATATTCAAAAATAGCATTTGGACGGTTTTTTCCCCAATGGGGCATTTTTTTTTCTTTATTTACCAAATGAGGGCACGGTAGTCAACAAAAAAATTATCATGTGGCACGAATCCTTTTTTTTTTTTGAAAAAAAATATTGGTTGCTAAAATTTAATCGCTAATTTCGGTCTCTATTTCAGTCGCTAAAAGTGTGAGCGATCGAAATAGCGACAGAATGAGTCACGCTCGGTGGGGGTGCGACTGGACCCCTGTTGCGTTTGTGGGGGGTGCGACTCGTTGCTATAGATGCGTAAATAAGTTTTAAACTGCAGTAAATTCGTAATTTTTTTAAAAAGTAATAAATTAATTTTTTGCCTATAAAGATGTGAAAAAAAAAAAGATCAGAACATAAGAGACCAATGACCATCCTTAGATGAAACATTTACTCTAATACAATCTCTTTGGACAAAAGAATATGTGCTCAAAATAGGTAATCCTTTATTCTAACAAGTTATTTGTAATTTGAGCTAAACTTTCATATCCATACACTGTGAGTAGATTTCTTGTAATTTTTTCAAATAATTATTATTTTTGATTGTCAGGAGTGATTTGGTATTAAAGAATACTTGAGTTTAGGTTTTGTTGTGACAAAAGTGAGATAAATAATACTTGATGTAACTAAAAGTAATATAAAGAATATTTATTTTGATATCTAGTTTTGATTTATAGAACCCTTTTAAAATTGAAGGAAAACTATAGAAATAACTTAATTTGAATGAACCAATATAAAATATTGTGTTCTAGCCCTTTGAACCTTCCATGTATAATATATATATATATATATATATATATATATATATATATATATATATAAAATCTTGTGTTCATGTGTTCTAGCTTATACTTGTCTCTCATGCCTTTTCTGACAAAAACATTTACGAACTAGTTTTCAATTAGTTTTAAAGTTAACATATACACTATTCAATTCCTTTCTAGTGTGTTCTTTTTTTCATTTTTAAGGAACATGTAGTCATTCCTTGCACACGCAGTTTTCACGCCCCTCCAATTTCCCTCTTATGCATCTCTTTTAGATTGAGATATGAGACTAAGAACACTTATCAAGTCTTAATTCTAAGTCAATTTCACCGATTGAAATACACTTAAAATAGGTTGAGCTTCCCTTATCCTAAGATAGTCATTAATTAGGGCTTTCCAGAAAGAATAAGGGAAGTGTTCTCTGAGCAAAAAGACAATTTTTTTCCTACCAAGACATAACTCACCACCATCAACTAATAACAATGAAGTAAAACACAAACGTACAATTAATATTGAAGGGGAAACCCATTTTGGGTTAGCCTAAAGAGAAAATAAGAAGAAGAAAAAAAAGGAAGAAGAGCAACTAATCTTTGCACTAGCAAGAGGGGACTTGAGAGGGAACTCCTTAAAAGGAAAAAAGAAGTAAGAGAAGGTGAGTAAAGGAAGGAGAGGTCAACTGCCACAAGTAGAAGGAAGGAAATAAATGAGTTTTCAAACTAGAAACTTTTCTATTAAACTGAGGGAGAAAAGGAGAGAAAATACTTAAAAAGAACACAATAGAGCAACCATTTGATTATCATAATTTATAAAATTTGTGAGTGAAAGACTCCCTTGCATTTCCAAGACATATACGTAGGGTCGTCGTCTAGTCTATGAGTATGGATTAATCTTGGTACTATGCTCAATAGAGATGTCCTTGGCAATACCTTGGGGTTAGGCCTTGTTGAAGGCTTGCTTAGTCGGCCATGTGTAGCTTGCATCTTGACTGGATAGTTTACAATCCTTCAAACGTCGAGCCCAAAAGTGTAAGACACTTGTTATTTTTGACTTAGTAGACCACAATCTCTCGAGCACCAGACTTAAAAAGTGTGAGCACTTGTTATTCTACTTGAACAAATTAATAGCTTCAAATCCTATAGGTCAAATCATGGGTCTACTTGAACAAATTTCATCTTTTAATTGTTAGAGACCTAGTTTGACAATTTTTAAGATATTACGTATATAACAGTTAAAGAAATACTCATGCTATAATTATTTTATAATTTTGAGAAACTACTATAGAATTATAATTATAACTCGACAAAACTTTAAAGCATAAAATTAAAAAGAAATTTCATTTTCATGTTTAATTAATTAATTTCAAACGTCAAATGAACACTAAAGTTGATTGGACGATATGACTCTCCCTTGCCATTGAATTAATCATTTAGGATAGCTTTAACCGTTATCACTCATCACATTAAATTAGGAGATATTGAACCATTAGATTAAAGTAACATCAATGGTCCAACATTTTGGTGTAAGTTTTATTTCTATACTAGCTTTGTTTTTTATATTATTAAGATTAACTCATTTTATCACTCATATATAGCATTGATTATATTTCTCCAATATTTAAGTATAAAATAATACTGCTTATCTTGCCTACATATCAAATTATTGAGCGTTATAGCCATATACTTATATATCCTGATATCACATAGCAACTCAACAGAAAGAAACCAAATTCCCACATTACATAGAGATATTCATCAGGGGGTATTAATTGCTTTGATTTACCAAATGTAGATTAGCTAAATACGAATCTTTAATTGCTTCCTATATAACGTAAACTACGATTGAGCACGCTTCTGATTGACAAGCACATGTGTCCTTGTCCCTTGTCACTTTACTCTAATGTGCACATGTTATTGCCCCAATGTGTGCTTGTCCCTTTCTATTTCTTCCCTTTGATATGGCGTTGGTGGAGGCTCCTCATGCCTTCTTGTGTATGTATTACTCATGGCCTAAGTGAACAATCCAGACCTTTCAACATCAAACTTGTCTATGGCATTTCTATTCTTCTTCCCCCACCATTAATACCCCAGCCAATTATATGAACCTTTCGAAATAATGCATATTTTCACTTCAACACTCTCTTTGTCTCTCTATTTTGTTCTTCTTCACTTCCTCTATATATATATATGTGTGTGTGTGTGTGTGTGTGTGTGTGTGTGTGTGTGTGTGTTTGCAAAGGTTCTATATATGCAGAGAACGACACGTACGTTTCAACTTCTCAATAGGAGAAATCGCAAGTTTTATGAACCATATTCCCCTCTTTTACTTGCAATGACTTAAAACAAGAAAAATTAAAGGAATCTGGTGGTGTGTAGACATACACAGTGCACTTTTGTTTTGGCTAGCTTTGATGATGGCCAGATATATAGTTCAAGCGCATATCAATGATGTTGAAATTTTGAAAAGTTATGATTGTCCTTGATTTGATCCAAAGGAAAGAAGAAAAGGGTGGCCATTCATGTATGAATGTGGGGAATGGTCTTATACCCTATTAGAATCTTAGGTAATATTAGACAAGAGTTGTTGTCACAGTTGCAAGGGCCACATCAACCTTCCTTTTAAGTATCAAAACGGACCCACTGCAGATATAAAATTAGCATCTACCATTTGATTGGTAACTCTGCTTAAACAGCTTAATCAATGAGTTTGACCAAAAAAACAGTTCACTGCACTATCACCACTTATATTTAATTAATTTCTTATTAACTACCTGTGTAAATATATAATGTATATAATCAAGCTAGCTTTTTTTTTTTAGAAAAAAAAAATTGATTTCCATTTTTTTCTCTTTTGAATTAAAAGTCCTTTTGAGACAGGTGAGCTATCAATTCTTGAAGACAATTCTAGGGTTGTATGGTTAATGTAAGGACAAGTATTCCCTCCTTTACTTCCCATATTAAGTTTTGTCCGGTTCTCAATCAGAGGGCGCCACAATGCGGTATGGAGACTTTTCACTTATACTTCTAAAAGCAACGGATGATCATTGTGTAAACATACTTCTACCTTTCTCTAGCATCATAACCAACTGAGAACCCCACCATTTCCTCTTGGGGTGACGTGTTGTGCCCTCATTGGCCAAGAAAACAATAATACTTTAGACAAAAAAAAGAAAAACTTAATTGGATAAAGTTGTGTACATGCTAGTGATGTTGTTCTCGAATAAAAATATAACGTGTATTATTCTCTCTTTCGTCATCTCATCTTCCTTTCTCAATGTTTTCATATATAGTTGTGAGAGGTAAAAATACAATTCATGTAATTTTAATTAGAATTGATCATGTAAGTCCCTATCTTAATACTTTAGGGACCAAGTGTTCCCATGTGCGTGTCCTTATACTCCCAAGTTGAAATACATGAGCACCAAAAAGTTGGTAAAATAAGGCTGCTCAATACCTCAAGAACCATCATGACCTTTTATTTCCATCTTTTGTTCCTAGTGCTTTACCCAAACAAGCCACTCACAAATTTATACAAACACACACTAGGGTTAGGGTTAGTCACCACCAGCAAGCACTGACTCATATATGTGCATATAAATAGAGCTAGAGCTATCTCTAGTGTAATCATCATCCAGCAATCTGATTCGTTGGGGCTACATATATTTGTGGGTGAAACAATAAACTGATTGGCCGGAGCCCAAAATATACGCGTAAACAGTAAGTCAAATATAGAGAAATTTTAGATCAAGTTGATTAGGGTTTGTGTGATTAAGCATGAAGAAGAGACAGGTGGTGGTGAAAAGTGTGGCCAACACTTCATCTTCAGTGATGAGAAACATAAGATATGGTGAGTGCCAGAAGAATCATGCGGCAAACATTGGAGGGTATGCTGTTGATGGTTGCAGGGAATTCATGGCTAGTACAGGGGAAGGTGCTGGTGGGGCACTTACATGTGCTGCTTGTGGCTGCCACAGGAACTTTCACAGAAGGGAAGTGAACACTGAAGTAGTTTGTGAGTACTCTCCTCCTAATTCTGGTCGCTAAAGAAAAAAAAAATAGTGAGAAGAGTTTGTGTATCAAATTAATTAACTGATGATTGGATTTTTCTTTCTTTTTTCTTTCCATATTTAATTTCTTTCATTTGTGTTCTTGTAAGCGTGGATCAATGATTGATTACCAACAGAGGAATTATTCTTGTAAAAGAAAAATTTAATTAAGCTTCAGGGTTTGTGTTTTGGAATTAATGTTATATATATATATATATATATATATATATATATCCTGGCTTTCTATATATTCTTCTTTTTCCCCGATTTCCAATTCTTTTTCTTCTACCTCTTTCCATTTTTTATCCTAGTAACATTTTTTTCCTACAAGGTCGGTTATGAATCTCAGACGATTAAGGCGATATGGTGAGTGACTAATCAATTAATCAATCTGATGATGATTGAGGAACTGAGAATTTGAAGAGATATATTGGTTTCACTGGTATATTACATTATTAATTACCATATAGAACTTAACCTAAAGTCATATGATTCCTCATATTTATGATATGGATCTTAATAATAATGATATGTTTTGCTTTGGGAATTAAAGCCTTCTGCAATTGTATTGTAGTTAGTGTGGGCTGTCCAATTTTGATATGATGTGTGTGCGCGCTGAAATTAAGGAGCACATACTTTATCAGGTGATTGAAGTACTTGTTCAGCTGTTAAATTAGCTAGTGCTTGACTAGTTCAAAAATCTTATACTAATCTTGAATTAATTAATGTTCTGTATTCTTTTCATGCTTAATTTCCCACTACCTAGTGAGAC
This sequence comes from Glycine tomentella, assembly GCA_007407185.1. Taxonomy (NCBI): domain Eukaryota; kingdom Viridiplantae; phylum Streptophyta; class Magnoliopsida; order Fabales; family Fabaceae; genus Glycine; species Glycine tomentella. The sequence continues at coordinate 1,154,983 of PYAF01001184.1, forward strand.
AAACTAAAAGTTTATTTAGCACTGAGCACAACAAATAGAGAGGAAAAAAAAATCTTATCAATGTGTATATTAGGCTTAGTTTGAGTAAAATTTATAGATTCTGCTGAAAAAGCCAAGAGATCATGAACTGTGTATATAACTATATATTCCTCCTTGTCATGCCTTCAAGGCAAGAAAACACAGTTTATGTTTACGTCATGAAAATAAATTATCTTTGTCCCAATCATTTAGTGTTTGAAATATTATATAATTCCTTAAGGCCCACTTGTATTCAATCATGTTAAGGATATGCCTTATTTTTTTATTTTTATTTTTGATACATTGATAAATTAATTAAAGTTGATTAAAGGTAATTAGTGTTGTTGTGTGGAGGTGATGACCACTTCTCTTTTGGGAAGTCAGTGGAATTTCTCACAGAACACAAGGGAATTGTTTCAATAAAGGTAGAAAAATAAAACAAAATCCAAGTAGCTTTAATAGTTGGAAGTGGTGGCAACTGCACTTCCTCTCTGTTGCCTTGTGATGTATGGGCTCTTCAGTTGTTTATTATTATTGTTTGTGATGAACGAAGAATATGTAGGCATCTTGTCTTTGAGAAAATTTATCACCTGATATAAGTGTAAATTATAGTAGCAAATCTATTTTTCCCTTTAGTTCTGGAATGCTTTATTTTATTATTTTTATAACAAGTTCTAGTAATATGGAGGGAAACTTATTAATATGAAAATTAAAAAAAAATATAATGTGTCAATAATTGGTATACCGAGAATCTAGATTGTCATGTCAGTATGAAAACATTCTTAATAACATTTTTTTTCTTTTTGACTTATTTATAAATTTATCTGGACCCTATTTAAAATGTAATTATGTTGGATAAATTATTGAAATTATATTGTATTATATCAAGCATGGGAATTATCTCAAAAGGCAAAAGGCATTGATTTGTTGCATCAAGTTTCCAGGTGCGTGCCGTTATTATAGGTGAATCAAATGCCTATTGCCAAAACTCCTGAATAGAAAAATTAATAAAGGCCAATAAAACCCACTCGATGTGGTGCCTAATATTGTTTCTTTTTCAGTTAGGGATTCATGGAGAATACTTTTAGAGGTCCATCAATGTTTTGATATATATAAAAAAATGCCCAATTTGGATAGCAATTAAATATGGCAGACACAACCAATCACTAAGTTAGTCACACACACAAGAATCGTAAGGTGAAAAACAACTAAAGGTATTGTAGGGGATCGTCAAGTATGCAAAAGAATAAGGTTTAATCATGCATGTGAGCCCCCTAATTAGGTATAGATAGATGGTTGGCCTTAAAATGTGTCTATGCTTTGTCGGGGTGGATAAGAGTGCATGTCCTTCTTTGTCTTGCTCATTCTCCCTTTTTGTTAATTTGGCTAATATTCTACAATGCAAGCTCATGAAAAGCATAAAAATTCCTTTGAGTCAAGCTCGATCTACCACCTCGGCTGTTTCTATAATATCACGAGGGATGAAATAATGCCAACCAAAAGTGATCGAGTCCAATCGTAGCTTCTTTATTTTTTTTTACTTGTCTAGTCATGGGCATGATATTGCTAATAGAAAAATAATGTGAGTTCGACCTGAACTTTGATTATACACTACTAATGGACTCTTCAAAATTGTGAGTCATATATGTTTAGATTTTCAAAGCAACCCTTCAATATAATATAACAAACTTAATGACATAATATGGTAACAAAAACTGAAAATGGATTTAACCCGTCCGTTGAAAAATTGGTAGCTTTCAGAAAGAACTTCTATTATTACCACTAACAATCTCATATGCAAAATCAAGCACTACTAATGATGGTGATGGGACTTTGAATTCCTTTTATGTTGTTATACCATGTAAAGCAACCTCGACATATAGAAGAAAACTTTCTGACTCTGTGTTTTGAAGGAGGAAAGACGTCTTACATATATATACGTGACTCAAGAGGGCCTAATGAGTAATTGTATTTGCACTGATCTTTCATACAATAATTTTACACACAAGTGATGGGAAGAGATGAAGAGAAAGAAAAGTGTGAGAAAATTAGTGTATATAAAATATATAAAAAAAATCATGTATAAATTATATATTAATCATATCTAATAGGGCCTACGCTGAAGTAACTCTTGTTTTTAGACTATTTGGAGCCAATAAAATTTGTTTAATCATTTATATTCTCTTTAAAGATAGAGGCCTAACAGAAAAGGATGACAGATATTAGAAAAACTCAGGAAACAACCGCTTGTCGCTTACCTAACCTAACCAATACCAACGGTGATATACGAATAATATATTTCTAGATATATAGCTATATTGCTCTAGGCGGCTGAATAAAGTTAGCAACTTTGGACGCAATATTATATACTTTTACTATCGATAATATGATGCACTCTGCCTTTTATATATAAAATGTTCGATTCATCTAAATTTTGGTATGCATAATTATTGAGTTAATTATTAAAATATTTAATTAATAAAATTTAATATATATATATATATATATATATAATATTGAAGAAATTAATTCTAAGAGTAACTCTTACCGCTTTGCTTCAATTAATATATATTCTCAGCGTAATATTAAAAAGAATCTCTCCAACAGTTAACAATAAGTTATTCGTTAGTATTGTTAGATTAAAAGGAAATTAAATGAAAAATTAACTTAAGGGTAAAATAATTGAAACTCAAGTTTTAGGCATATTAATAAACAAAATTGTTCTTATATAGTCTTTATAAAGCAAAAAATATTCTATATGTTGCTAAAAAAAGCTACATATATGTTTAGGAAAAAAGATCAAACATATAACTTTTATTTAAAATAATAATTTATTATTAGACTGTTCTAAATAAATGAGAATTAGGAATAGAGATTAACTATTCTAAAATTGGTCAATTTTTTCCTTAAAAAATAAAAATCACTAATTTAGTCTACAAATATATAAATGTTACGATAATTTAATCTTTTTATTGAACTATTATCACTGTTTGAATTAACGTTATTGTACACATGACACATCAATGTTGATGGAGCACATCCATATACAACGTGGACAACAAACACTGTGCTATGTCAGTGAGACCAAATTTTCACTGAAATATTTCCTTTTTTACTCCTTTAAGTTGATCACCATTCAGTTAAGGCCATTCTTACCATTCTTAAATGGTTAAATTAGTACATAATTCTCATCTTCTCTTTTAATGAGAAAAACTTAAGTTTCACATCATCTAAAAATAATGTCAAAATAAAATATATAAGTGGGAATAACCTTCACCCTATGAACTAACTTTTAGGATTGAGTTAAATCCAAATTCATATTCTAAAATGGTATCATAACCTATTTTAGATCCATTAGTGAGCCATACCTACCATATTATTCACGCATCAAGCCCAAAAGTGTTGAACGTGAGGGAGTGTATTGAGAAAAACTCAAATCCCACATCGACTAAAAATAGTATCAAGATAAAATATATAAGTGAGAGACAATCTTCACCTATAAGCTTTTTGAAGTTATTTTATGTCCAAACCCACATTTTAAGATGACAACTCTTACCCTATAAACTAATTTTTGGAATTGTTTTAGATCCAAACCCTCAGTTTAAGATTTTTCATTATTTATCTAACTAACTATATCTATATATAGAGGCATAAACTTATTTTACTTGTATATAAGTTTGTTTAAACAAAACATATATAGAGATATTCAATATCCAAGCTTATCTCAGTAGTTTAATGCAATTGAAGGAACACTTAAAATCACTATATATATATATATATATATATATATATATATATATATAATGTAACTTGCATCGAATATTATAATTGTAAATGCATAAAAAAATCATCTTATAAGTGTTTAGAAATACATAAGATTAGCAAATGTATTCAAAATGACGCTAAATATATATTTTAATTACCATATTCATTTTTATTTTTTACACCGTTTATTTATCATTTTAATATAAAATTGATATTAATAAAATGATAAAAATTTCAAATTTAAATAAAATATTTAAAATTAAAATATCTTAAAAATATATTTTTTCAACAACAAAATAGATCAAGTTTACATATAAAATATATGAATATGTATTATTTAATTTTTATTTTAGTCATAGTTAATTTTTCCAAATACTTTTAATTTAATAAGTTTCCTTAATCACATTCATTTTGTTGCTAGCAGTTGTTTACTAAATTAGTTTCTTAAAGTTTTGACTAGCATATCGATTATTTTTATCGAAAAAACCCCATATACTACTACATATGAATGATGTCATGATTGTTGTAAATCAAATTATAACTATGATATATAAAGATAAACATTCACTAACCAAATCATTATTTAGTTTTTCTAAAGTGAGTAAATGTATAAGGTTGAAAAATAAAAGTATATATATCGTTAATTTAAAGTTACTTGAAACCATTTTGTACAACGTGATTATACCTCTTTTTCATTTCTTTTTTATTAGCTTTCTATTTTTTCTCCGAAACAATTGATCTTTTAGATTTTAAAATCTAGTTAATGTTTTTTTTTCTCAAATATACCGTTAATTATTTAATATCTGCTAATGGTGCAGGTATTAGATATCAATGAATTAAATAAGGACCATAATTTTAGTCTAAATATAATAAGTTTCAATTCTATTAAATAATATTTTTTTTGATTAGAAATGAGACAAAAGTAGTACTCTAATTAGACGTGTTTGATCAAGTGGTACGATAAAAAAATATATATTATTTCTTCTATAAAAGGTAAGCTTTCGAGTTTTGCTTTGATGTTTTCACATAAAATACACATGTTGGGTTGGTTCATTATATTTTTTAAAGGAAAATCGATTCATTATATTGAGAGTTGTTATTTGTATAACTTTATACAATAACACTTTTTTCTTTCTACCCCTCTATCACTCCATTCATTACATCTTTTTTTTTTTTTCTCTTCTCTTTGAGTTAGGATCCCTCTTCATTTTCTTTTCTCTCCATTTCTTTCATGACCAAGCTTTTAAGAAATGTTAATCTTCATAAAGTATATTTTTTTATCAGCAAAAAATGTATCATCTCCATCCTCTTTTTTCTCTTTTTATTGTAAAATTTGTTGTGCAAATTGTTATATAAATACTATATTAACTACATGCTGGTTAATTTAGTACAAGATAGCTTGCTTGGTTCCTTCCGTTTTCTCTAGGGGACTTTGTCACATGACCTAATCACATGACCACGTCACATGGGTGTGCTCACAAGGGCAACAAGTACAGAAAGAGTTATATCATTTGATGGTTAATTGGATTAAGTAGGCAACGCGTGCAATACACGTCGGTGCTGATGAGTAGTATGTCATGTTTGCATTGCGACAAGAGAAAAACAGAACCACCGCTGTCCTCCACATAACCCTTCTCCTTCTCCCCCTAACACAAGATCAAGATAATGCATGAGAGAAAACTTTTTTTCATTTATCATGTTGTCCAGGTACAATTATGTATCTGAGTGCGTGATTGTGAGGAAAAATTGATGAGATCCTTCGCGGGCAAGATGCAAATACAATTAATGATTCATCTCTAAGAATAAGGATATGTGTAGCCAACTCTTGTAATGAGACCCAGAATAAATTCTTTTCTTAGATGAATCCATTTAAAGTAAGTTTTTTTATATTTACAAACGTTAACGGTTAACTGTGTTATAATCTATAAAGCACCGATACTGACACGGCGTTTTCGATATGTTCCCATTACGGGACGTCGATATGTTACTTAAAAAATACTAATATTTTGATACATTTCTGATACGTCTTAGTATTAAATAATATTTTTTTATATAGAGTGCATTTCATATTAATAAAATATAGTAAAAGGAAAATCTTAAGCACAAATAGTAGATTATTTATACAAAATTGATAAATACCTCAACTAGTGTGTGGAGATGGAGTGTTACTAATAACATTTGCCTCCAACTCTGGCTCATCTAGGGAAAGGGCAGCACCATCTAAAGCTCTAACATCATTAAAGGTATCAAGTGCATCTCCACTAATGTCTCAATACTGACTTTCTCCTTCATTATATTTTGGACTCTTTCTTGATAAGAGCTGAAGGTTGCTATGTATGTAAACTAAGTCTTCAGCTCGTTTGGGATCCATTTTATTCCTCTTCATGGAATGCACAAAAGAGTAAGTACTCCAATTGCGTTCAGCACATGATGAAGAAGAGGGTTGTGCAATGAGTTTCAAAGCTAGCTTTTTAAGCAAAGGTGCACTACAACCATGAACTCCCCACTAATCATTGGGATTCATTGTATATCGATTTTCAATAGCCTCAAACTCTCTAAAAACTCCTTTCATTTGAACAAAGTTGACATACTCCAAATTTACTGTAGATCTTTCCTCCACACTAGAAAAATGTCTCCTGAAGAACTTTTTTACTTCTAAATTAATCTCCACATCATCATCTGGAGAAACTCGTCTTGGATCTTCAGCAAGTCATTGATCACTGTAGTATCTACCAAAATAAAAAAAAAATTAAAAGTTTCAAAATGGATTCAAGTAATATAATTATTAAACTAAGTTACAATTATTAAAAAAAAAAAAAAACTTACTTGGGATGCAAAGCATGTGCCAAACAATGAAGGGGAGTTGAACTTTTGGTCCAACGATCTATAAGAATATGATATACCACATGAAAAAATGATGATTCATCACCATTCATCCGCCCTTCTTTTAAGTATATTACATTCTTTACCTTCTCAATCATTACATCCCACATATCATAAACCAAATGAAGACAAGGTTTATCAGTATCACAAAACCTGATCATATCATAAATAGGAGCAGTGAAAGCAAGGATGTAATCAATGTCTGCCCATAACTCATCATCCAATATCTTCTCCTTCACAAATCTTGCCCTTCCTTGATGGTCATCTTTATAAATGCTCCATTTTTTACAAATGACCATGTTTTGGAGGCTACCCTTTATCAACCTGAACCTCTATAACATCACAATCATGGAAGCATATCGGGTATCAGCAATAGAAAGCGACTTCAATGGCACAAACTCATTAAACATGGACAATCTCATAGAATGAGTCATGATGAAAGTCTTGATTGTTGAAACATGGACAATTTCAGATATCCAACTACATTCTCCATAAGTAATCTCATTACTCTCCACATTTTTGGCTGCATAAATGTTCTTCAAAGCCAAATTCAACGTGTGAACAACACATGGTGTCCAACTGATAGTCGGATATTCTTGCTCAATAAGTTGTCATACACCTTTACAATTAGCAGCATTATCAGTAATTACCTGAATCACCTTCTCCACCCCAACTTCTTGAATTACTTCCTTTAGCAAGTTAAAGATAAAATATTTATCCTTGATATCACCAGAACAATCAACACTTTTCAAAAACATGGCTGCACTATCACATGCTGCCAGGAAATTAACTATTGGTCTCCTTTGGGAATCACTCCACCCATCACTGACAATACTCACACGGTTTGTTCTCCAAAGAGATCGGGCAGGGATACACAACCTATCAACATTATCCTTCTCCTGTTGCAAAAGAGTAGTTCGCAACAAGTTATAGCCAGGGGGGCAATAACCTAAAATCACAACAGAAAATAATTAAAAACAAGGGAAATAATGAGATAAAAAGAAACATAATATTTCATAACATTAAATACCTCCAATGTTATGACTTGCAACATAAGTGAATGCTTATTGAAAGTACAGGTTCCTTGCCAAATGAAATGGCAATCCAACAGAATAAAACATCCGAGCAACAATATGATTTAATTCTTCCCGCTCTCCCATATTGAAATCCCTCTCAACGGGACTCATGCTTGCAGTTCCTTCATCACTTCTTTTTCTTTTAGCATACGTACTAGTTGTAGCTAAAAAGCTAGAGGGTGGTAAAGGAACATGTCTCGATGCATTATTCCTCACCTTTTCAGAATATTCCTCTTCCAATTTTCCCATTTCCATCAAAGATGACTCCTTAACACTCTTACATATTCTAACCCCTTTACTTTTAATCTTTAACAAATGAGCATTTACTCTCGTGTATGAACTTCTATATTCAAGTTTGCAAAAGTTACACTTCCAAGTCATATTCCCTCCTGCTTCGTTTCCATCCTCAACTTTAATAACATAATTCCACAATGGTCTGCTCGAATTTTCAACTTCAGTTACCACATTTCGTGCATTGGATTGTATTGAACTATTGCTTTGATTTATGTTTGACTCCATTCTATTATGTTAACAAAACAGAATCATATTTATCTATAAAAATTAAAAACAGAATATTTTCTTTAAACAGAAAGAAAGTATAATTCTTTTACAGATATTGTAAATGATAAAAATATTAAATACAAATTGAATGGTAATAGAAAATGATGTTTAAAATTCGTTTTAGTCCTTAAAAATAATCTAAAATTAAAACAAAGGTCTGGCCCATTTGATCCGTGGCCCGGGTAAGTCAGAAAAATTAAATGAAAATTGAATGGTACTACTAATAGAAAATGACGTAAAATAAAATGATATGAAATAAAAAAAAATGAGGAGGAAGATCAAAGTCGAAGCTCCAGCTTCACTTACAGAGTTACAGGGAGGAAGATCAGAGTCGATGCTTCATTTTCGTTGGAGGAGGAGCACAGAGCAGAGGTGAGAGCGCAAAGTCAAAGCTTTGTTTTCGTTCTATTTAGGGCAAAAAAAATTAATTTACAAAAATACCTTTCAAAATCTGATAGGTAAATTAGAGTATCATATGTGTATTCGTATCAGACATGTGTCCGATACATTGAAAAAACCAAATTACATAACCATGCTTTCCATGTTATAATACTAGTAGGACACTATAAGAAATTTTATAATTTGTTACTAATTTTAATTAGAAATAAAATTCAAAGATAATTTGTAGCTAATTAACTACATAGCTACCATTTTTATTTTTCTAGTTAATATTGAAATTAAATAATTTGTTAATATCTCTTTCCTAGTTATTCTCTCTCTCTGTCTCTAAGAACGTTGTGTCTCGCATGGTGGCTGTGAACTAGGTTTGTGTCGTTTTGTATTTTATCATTAATTTGTGTAGCTCTTTATTTCATTATTTGATTTCATGGATCTAGGATTTCATTTTGTGGTTTTGGTCTCGTTTCAAATTGGATTGTCGTTCGAATTATCGTTAACTTTGTGTTGTCATAGATCTATGTTTCATTTTATGGTTTGATTCTTGTTTCAAATTGGAATTTCACTCACTCACTCACTCATTTTCATTTTATTTTTTATTTTCATAATTGTGATGTTATGATTTTACTAATTTTCTCAATGTTTTTTCAGTCTTTGCTTTTGTCTTGCATGAATGTGCTACGATTCCATACTTGTTGATCCAACTATTTCAACCTTTTAGTTGACATCAAGGTGTTTTCATTGCATGTTTAGAAGACTAATGTTTGATAGACCAAAATTTCTATTTACTCTTTCTTAAGCATTGTTTATTTTAGTGACTATTGTTGTGAATTGTGATAGCTCACTGCATTTTGTGACAATGGATGTAACTTATAAAAAAGAATTGTGATGAAAGTGACTGAGATGTTGATTGGACCTACATAGAGTCATTTAGTCACTTATAATGTAATGCTATACTCATTCAAGAATCTTAATGCATGCTGAATCTTACTAATTGCTAAATGTGTTATATATCCTAAAGGTATGTTCCCTTCATTTTTTCTTGTTCCAGGATTATTAACTGGTTACTTATGTGACACCCTAAATTCTAAAATTGTGTTTATACCTTAATTAATTCATTTTTTATTTTGTATAGCGCATTAGTCCATTTAATTTTCACAATCACATAAAACTGAGAAAGCGTGAATGGAAATTTTAGTGAAATCTTTTAAAAAAAATTTGTTAGTTATTTTCTAGGAACAACCTGACATAATCAATAAAGTACTTATACACATGTTCAAAATGAAGCGTAGCACAATTTTGCTTAGACTTCTCAAATAATTAAAGCAAAAAGAAAGAAATAACATATCTGAAGTTCATTATATATATATATATATATATATATATATATATATATATATAAGGGTTTGTGTGTGTGTGTGTGTGCATAAGTATTTTCCTTAAGTAAAGTAATGAGCACAACTTCAAGGCATAATTGTACATAAGAAAATAGTAGATGATTGAATATACACCTGAGAAAAAGTACTAAAGCTTAGGTCTACTCATATCAAATACATATAAAATGAAAGGCCTTAGACTTTAGAGCAGTCATCTCTAACACCCAATCTGATGTGGAAACTACACAAAAGTATAAGTTAGTAGGCGTTTATGGATAACCGGGATACTCAAGGAAGTGATCCAAGCCTTTGATCATGTCGGGTATCTGCCACCCCCAAGTGCACTAATCCTCTAAATGAAGCGTCGACTTTTTGCTCGTTGTATGATCCTAAAATAAAAACGTAAGAGGTGAGTCTTTCTACTTGGTCAGCCAGACACAAAAGGACTTAATAAGAATAAACACATACAATTTATCAACCATGATGATGTGATTATCTACCGAATTTCACTCACATCGTAATGATTTCTCTTAATATCTTAACATAAGTTTCTTACTAGATAACTTTCATTGGGACTCCCAGAACTCAGTGGTCATACACAATTTGGTTTTGGATGACTGCTGGGAGTACACCTTTATACCATGGTACAATGACAGGCTCATACCAACTAAAAATTGCTCGTAGTCCCTCAAGGTTGCCAAGCTAGCTCGGTGACATCAATCACAACTCGACACCTCACCCCCAAGGACAATTAATGTCCTACGATCATTTCTCATGTACCATTTGTGGTCATCCAACAACTCTGAGGAGGGTTTCCTCAATGAACCTCCATATTCAGAGTGTCCTTCCTTTCACAATAGGGTTTTGTTGATTTTGGCACCATGCAACGTCGAACTAGTGCGTGGACTTGCTCCACAATCATATAGTCTCGAGGACCCATATCATTTTCATCACTTTAGGTGACACTACCATTTGACCTTTACTTCCATCAACGTTACTTCATCAACATCGACACAGTCAAAATGTAACGCCGCTAATTGTTGACTTCTTGACAGCTTTCACACTACAACACTTCACACAATGACACTTCACTCAACTTCTAGTTGGTCAGAACCCTCCACCGATCAGAACCCTTCGTAGGTAGCCCTTTCTGAGACCTCAAAAATCAGTCTTGTCTACTTCCAGGATAAATAACTGACCCCACAAACCAACACAAGACATTTCAACGTGTTTTGTCCTCACTCACACACTTTTCAGGAAACTTCCTAGAAGGTCATCCATCTCATAACTACTTCAAGCCAATCACGCTTAACTATGGAGTTCTTAAGTGATGGGCTATCGAAAAGTAGATGCATCTTGCTGATATAGGTAGTACCAATTAATTCCTTTAAGTCATCATCAGTTGTGCAGTCTCATACCTGCACATTCTTTGAATCCCTCTCATTCTGGTGTGATTCGATCGAGGTGTTATACAAAACTCCCCATGTGACTCTTCAAGTGACCATATACTTATGCTCGTTGGCATGTCTCTCAAGCATTGGAAAGAAACCTAGTCCATGGGTATTCGTGCCCAAGTTTCTATGAGCCATCACAGAACATTGCACGTCATTCGATACACACAATGCCCACTAGAACGGGGTCCTAGCCCACACTGAGACTTGTGTCTAAGTCCCTGCATCAATCACACAAAGGTGCCACTTCTGAAAAAAACACTTTTTACGGCAGTTGATTGTGCCTTTTAAAGATGGTTGTACAACCGTCTTTGTAGCCGACGCTATCAAAAGTCAAAACTTTCAATGACGGTTTTCAAACCGTTTTTGAAGGGTCCACTTTTAATAGACGATTGTATCCCGAAATCGTCTTAGATGTCATTTTTTTAAAATAAAAAAGTGTTCTTCTAAGACGGTTCCTTGGATAAGCCGTCTTAAAAGGTCCAATTTCTAAGACAAATTTTCAGAGAACCGTCTTAGATTGTATTTTAAAAAAAAAATTAAAAATTTGAGGATTCTAAGACGATTTTTTATAGAACCGTCTTTGAATGTCTTTTTTTAAAAAAATTGAAGATTCTGGAAAAATCGTCTTAGAACGTACATTTTCTAGAGAACTGTCTTAGAGTATCTTTTTTAAAAATAAAATTAAAAATTGAGGATTATAAGACAGTTTTCGCAAAAATCATCTTAGAATGTAGATTTTCTAAGACGATTTTCTAATAGCACTGTCTTAGAAAATATTAAACTTCATAATGTACAACATTAATTTACTATTAATATGGAGAAAGAACAAAATTTACTATAATTAATTTACAACATTAATTTACTATAATTCAGTACAAAGTCATGAAAAAACATAAATCCGTACCTCATAATCACGATGTCCATCTTTTGAAGAAATATGTGATGGAACCTGAGAAAGTGAAAACAATAAATTATTCAAGGAATAAAAAACTTAAAACACCAAGAACCACATCATTAAAAAGATTTAAACAAAATTCATTACATAAAAACCCAAAAGGTTAGGCATACGAGAATGCATATATGAGAAAATAAAAAGGAAGGATAACATGTGGTATATAAAAATGATAATTTGCAGCAGAAGACTCATGACATGTCCTGTCCGAGAAACTATCTAGAAGATATTTTATAATTTTAAACAGCAAGCATGCTATGAAGTAATAGAGGTTTGCAAAATGACAAGACATAGTTTAACCCAGTAGAACAGGAAGAAAAGAAGTTCAGTTATGTGAATCAGTTTAATTTTTTTTTAAAAAAAAGGAAGGGTAAAAAAATAATTCTCAGGGTGGAACTAGAATATGTGTGTAATCCCTATAAATATAGAAATACTCATTTATAAAGAAATCGTCTATTTTTAGTCCTTGTTTATGGAAATGTGTCAAGTGTGTTCTGTATCCTTCACAAAACCATCTCCTTTTGGTCCCAAGTTTATGAAAATAGGGACAACACATAGCTCCAAAGGAGAAAAACATTTTAGGGACTAAAAGTAAACATTTTGAGGAAATAAAAAGTGGAGTATAACACAGGCAAACGTGTCTATGCTAAGAGATTGGTTATGCAGTTCTATGACAGCACATTTTGAGGGAATAAAAAGCAAAAATAGCAATCTATTGAAGTTGGTTTACTTTTTCATATATGATTTTATAAGATATCAAGCTCATAATGATTTGCAAGGGAAAAAGAAAAGAATAAAGAAAAGGCAATATCCCTATTTCCAAAAAATAGCAATCAAAAGTATTGATACCTACTTTAAACTACCACAAATTTTAGGAGAGATTAGTTCATGCACATAGTGCAATATCCCTATTTCCAAAAATAGCAATCAAAAGTATTTTTCAAATGTTAGTTGGGTGTAGTCCATTTTGCCAAAAGACTGTTAAAATGTTAATAAATAAGCAGGCATATATATCCCACGAGAATAAGGAATTGCAGTAGAAAAGTTATCGCAAAAAATAAGTGAGCCAACACCATTTAAAGAATAACATGTGTTCATTGTTTAAGAGTACCTTGACATCAATCCCCTACGGAATGAAACAAGCTAAGCTATTGGTTACAACTAAATTATGAATCTGGTCCTTCATATCATGCTCCTGCACACAATGTATTAATGTTGTTGCCTTTCTAATAGACAAGACCTGTTCTTCAATGAAACAAAAACTTTGTTAGCAGGCAGAGGCATCCCAACATTGAGGTTAGAATAACCGCAAAAAATTTTGCCTTTGCAGTTCAGTCAAGTGAACCAATATCATCAAATTCTAAAATCACCAACTTTTTCACAGCCTTACTATGTTCTTGGATCTCTTGCAGCAGATAGAATAAGTTATCCTTTGATGTCCATACCTTCAAAATTTACAAAGTATTTTCCTGAGTGGCACAAAAGCCTCATTATATAGAAGTTCAAGTCTCTATTAAGTTATATACACATACATACATACATACATACATACATACATACATATATATATATATATATATAACACGTATAATAAAATCTTCTCCTTGTAAAAAGACATCACAACCACACAAGAGAATATGCTCGTTCAACAACACTAAGTGCTTCATATAATACAAATTGCTTGTAGGTATTTAAATTTCCAAATTAAACCTAGCTCAAGTTCATCAAACCAATTTAGTACAAAGTAAACCATCCAAAAATCTCAAATTCATTTATGTTGTAATAACTGAACTTGAATTCGGGATTTCTTTCCTGGAAAAAGAAAAATTATCAAAGAAAAATACAGATACAAAAATATTCAACCAAGAACAAGTCAACATATATCTTTTAATGATTTAAGCAAAGTATTGAAATACTTGCAACAAGTTTGAAGGGGCATAATCAGAACCTCCGATAACATATAGTCGATTATCCTTTCCTTCAACAGAAATCCATTTTACTGATCCTATAGAAGTTTTATCTAATTTATATCCTAAGTTAAATTTGAACATAGGAGTGTTTTGACTACTATAGTCAGTTGCTAAACTATTTCCTATTTTTTGAGAAAGGATGCTTCAAATGAATAGCTCTTAACTGTTGTACCCTACAATCACTCTACTTCCAAAAGGACACATCCAACATGCAGAAGACACCTTCTTTGTTTCATTATACCGTGTCTGCAACATTTTTCCACCAGTTCTGAAAATGGATATGCTTTCTCGAATATCCCATAATATTATTTGGTCATTTCTAAAGATTCTGAGAACTCTCCATTGAACACATAAGAAAACAGAAGTTGGAAATTTTTCACGTAAAAAATTGATCTAGTAAAAGGAAATACCAAATTAATTATATAGAAATGTGCTAAAGGAAGGATGGTTTTGTGCATATCACCTCTGACTCTCGGCTGCTGGTCGAGGCAATACGTATCTCACAACTGTATCGTCAGATCCTTCAGTTGAATTTCCTGAAGAAATTAATAAGAAATTTAAGATGACAAGAAGCTATATCTTAGAAAGTACTGTCATTTAATTATTGTTCCAATTGAACTAATTGTTTAGAAAATCTCACCATAAGAAGCTGAAAGGGGTATGGTGTATTTCATCAGTACCACATGCCATGGTTCTTGATCAAGCATCAAAACTAAAATACTGCCATTAGAAAATCCAATATACCTGTCAATGCACATACAAGCTCATAACTTTTATGCGTCCTCATAATTTAATTTATTGATAGCTTATTTCCAAGTAAACTGAAAAAAATTACATAAAAGGGCTATGTTGAATGATTGAGAAACAAGTGATTTCTTCCTTAACAATGTACACGTCAGGAAACAGTTTCTTGTCTATGTCCCAAACCTAAATGTGAAATATCTTTAGGGAAATGAATTTTCTGAATAACCTGTGCTTGAACATGGTTTGAATAAAATATTGGCATGGTTAAATCTTAATAGTGGAACTCTACCTATACTACCTAGTAATGAAATAGAGAGGCAACTTGAAATATATAACAAATATAAGCAAGTCCATAGATACACTTGCCTCAATATGGTTATTGACAGTAACATTTATAAGGATGCCCTGGTTCTGAATGAACCGCATACATATATTAAGTACATTGAGTATTGTTAATTTCATATAAAAATAACATTTTTCACGACATCTAGGAAATCAACGAGCAAAATTGGTGAGGAAAAAAGCAAGAAAATATAACCTGTAAAAACTTGCTAGGCATGGGCTCTTTAGATTCAAGTAGGACTTGGGCATTATCCTTTCCAAATAGTTTAATCTACCTATCCCTTAAAAAAAAATATCCACAAAATCAGTTTGCAAGCATAAATTCAAGAAAAACTCATGTTGTAACATATTTTTTGTGAATTAGATGCCACAAAGGACAGTGTACATCATGAACTTGACAAATGGTGAACATACATGGTAGATAGAGCCAGTATCTTCTTAATATTGTCATAGGCAAACTTGGCACCACCTGAACTTGGGGACTGCACAAGGCTCCAAAACATATATCTTTACGAGAACTCCCTCATTGGATCCATACCAAGCAAGTTTGGAAACCTTAAGAACCTAGAAAACCTTCTCCTATGGAAGAACAACCTAGTTGGCACCGTCCCTCCGTAGATTGGAAATTGCGAGATGTTGTCAGTGGTTGACGTGTCAATGAACTCACTAACCGAAAGCATACCCAATACAATCGGGAACTTGACATCACTGCAAGAGCTTCAACTCAGTGTGAACCAGATTCCAGGGGAGATTCCTAGAGAATTGGGCAAGTGCTAACAACTCACGCATGTGGAACTCGACAACAATCTCATCACTGGTACTATACCTTCCGAATTGGGAAACCTTGCGAATGTAACATTGTTGTTCTTATGGCACAACAAACTGCAAGGTAACATTCCCTCTTCGCTTTCCATTTGTCAAAACCTAGAGGCTATTGATCTGTCGCAGAATGGATTAACAGGTCCCATACACAAGGGGATATTCCAGCTCAAGAACCTCAACAAGCTTTTGCTCCTCTCCAACAATATCTCGGGGAAAATCCTTTCAGAGATTGGGAATTGTTCCTCCCTGATTCAATTCTGAGCCAACGACAACAACATTATTAGGAGCATTTGCTCAGACCACCCAGGAACTGCAAAAGAGGCTTTTTTGGACAAACCTATAACCACATCATCGCACATTGTTGCACCAGCAGTCCACAAACCCTACCAATTTCTTCTCCCAACAACTTTTTTCGTAGCCCCCAAACGTCACAAATCTCCTCCTCCAATAGCTTCAAGCACCTTTGATGCGGCCACTTAGCGCTAGTTGTGACATGGTCGAGGGAAATAGAGAGGCAGAGATCGACGACCGAGAACAAGGTGGGAGGAGTAGGGAAGATTAATGGAGGGCAGAGACGAGGTAGAACAAGGTGGTTTGGGAGTGGCAGCTGCAGCACGCAATGGAGACGACCTCGCCAAAACCCAAATTTTGCTGGCCAAGGCAGCGCATGATGGAATCAGCGCCATCACTCAGCATCAGAGCCTACTCCCTTATTGTTGCACTCTCCATTTTAGATGGCTTTTTCAACCCCAAATTTGGTTGGCCAAGACGAGGACGCGCGCTTCAATGATGGCGTCGGGATGGAAGGAGAGAGGGCACAAGAGATAGGTCTGAGAGAGTGAGAGCGAGAGAGCGAGAATAATGATTGATTCAAATTTCAAAAACCTAAAAATACACTCACTTCCAAAATCGTATTAGAATGACATCTTTTTAAGACGATTTTTATGGAACCGTCTTAGAATGATAGTTTTAAAGACGATTTTTATAAATCCGTCTTTATTGAAAAATCACATTCCCTGTCTTATATACTAAGACGGTTTTAAGGGAACCGTCATCAAAGGTACATCGTAAAAGACCATTTTTTTAGTAGTGTGCATGTCTTTCAAGATACATCGTGCCCACTAGAATAGGGTCCTAGTCGACACCCGTAACTACCACACACAGGTCTAACACACAAATCATTACAACTCTCGGTTTCCAGTCAATCGGGTTAGACACAAAACATCACATGCAACAATTACCCAAGGTCACACCTCCCGGCCTCAACAAGTAAAGTAACACATTCCCCAATTATAATTGTATAGGATTCACATTCCCAAGTCTTTCAATCATAAACAAACTGATCATAACTCATGAAAATCATCAAATTCATCCCACAACACTTAGAAAAAAATCAACAAGGCAACACATCAACACTTAGCCAAAATTTAAGCAATTCAATACATCAAATAACATGCATTAAAAATCCTAGCTTTTATAAAATAGATAGATTCAAGCCTCTGTAAAATTTCGCAAACAATTTTATAATTAAAAAAAATATACATCCTTAAAGGAAATTTTCTTATCTTTCCAACAAGGTAAAAAAATTCATTAGCTAAAATCTACCAAAAAAAAACATAAAAATTCTACAAGGTAACAAGACAAAGAGCGCTTCAGTTTGGACATGGTTTAAAGATTTGCAAATTTCAACCTCTTCCCAAAACCAAAAAGACTTATACTTTTTATAGTGTGAAGCTAAAAGAGCTATTTTTCTAGAAAGGTAAAAATTAAACAAAAATTCGTCTTGTGTTGCTCCCAATAAAATTTTCTTTGTAACACTTTTCCCAGACCTAAAAACTGACTTTCCTTCAACATCTATATTTAGCTTTGGTCTTTATAAAATGAAGATTAGATAGATATTTTTTTATTTAGACGGCTGGAAAGAAGATTTTCAAGTTTCATAAAAAGTAACCCTTTTGTTAAGGTGACATCCACGAAAGTAAAAAATTACAAAAAAGCTGAGCACTACTAAACACTCATTGCACAACAAGATAGTAACCTTTCATGTCACAAATGGGCCTCAAAATAGTCTCATATCTCAAGGACTTCAGCGTGAAAGTTGTTTCATATTGTGTCTGGAGTAAAACAAAACAAGTTTTATGAAAATCCAATAGATAGATTTATTCTAGGCTCAAAACCCTGAGACTAGTCCAGAGGACAAAGCCTTCCAGATAGCCTCGCCCTTCTCATTGCCCATTGTCGAAAATCCAATCTTGCTTTATAATTCCTTAAAAAAAAATTGGACAGAGTCTCCTTTGTTATAGGATCTCTTCCAAAACATGGAACTGAACAAAAAGAAAAAGAGAAGACATGCATGCAAGTGAAAAGTTCTCAACTTTGCAAAAACATTTGACAAGATCCTTTAAAAACCCTATTTTTGTGCATGTAATGCAATGCAAGGAGGATCATTAGAGCATGGTTGCCTCCTCCCAAAGGAAATCATGGGGGATGAGTTCATAAAAAAGAACTCCCCACTTACCACAAGGTTCAGTTCACACGAAAATGAAAAAAGGATAAGGGTGCAAGCTCTAGGCCTTGCAAGCACTCTACACAAGACATTGTGCAAATTTTTTTATGAGTACTGCTACTTCCTCCTTGGTGATTCACGAGTGGTGTGTTTGAGAGGGGGAAGATGAGAGGTTTTCGGTTTTCTTCTTGGTCAGCTGAAGAAGGTGAGAGAAGAGAGCTTTTTCACTTGTGCACTTATGCTAGATTTGAAAAGAAAATGAAGTGAATGGGTTAGGGTGTAGGGGAGGGTTGAAGTTATAATAAATATATTAAAAAATATAATTTGGTCGCTAACTAATAATTAATTTTAGAATTGAAAATGCAATTTAGTGCTAATTCGATCGTTGTGTAATATTTATTTTTTAAAAATAAATTAATTAAAAATACAATCTGGTCACAGATTCAATCACTAAACGAAAATTTGTTGTATTTTTTTTTGTTTTTTCATTTGTTATAGTTTTTACCTGCTTAATAATTATCGATTATAAATATAATTTTTAATTAAATTGTATAATCAAACTTATAAATAAAAGTGAACATTCATAATGTGTAAATATATCTAGTAACAAAGTTCTAATTTAAAGATTGATAAAGTGCAAATTCAAAGTTTTCAAAGTTTAATAAAATGCAATGTCAAAGTTTAATAAAGTTCAAATATTCATAAGTAACATGGTATAATCAAACTAAAACAAACAATAACCAGGAGTCAATGGTCCTTTGACATGTCATGAAAACGATCAACCTGAGGATCGTCAACATGGTGCTAAGTTCCACCCGTTATGGTAGTCAATGGACTAGGACCTGGCATGATATACTAAATATGCAAGTGGTGTAACATACACTACATTTGCTCATTTAGTTGACGAATTTGCTCATTTTGCTCTTGCATTTGTTGTCGCATCTCTTGACTTTGGTGGTCATGATTCTCCATCAGCTGCAATATCATTTCCTCAAGTGTCATCTCCTTATCTGCCTTTGCCAAAAGCTCAACATTCAATTTAGTAATTGTCTTACGCATTTCCTCTATTTGGTCTTCCATAGGAGCAATAGAAGTAGATGGAATTGATTTTGAGAAACTAAACATTTTGCTCAAAGTTCCTAGCCCATACACATTCCCCATGTAATTTGGACCTCCAATAACATTCAAATATATTTCATTATCATTAACAGAAGTAACAATGTTATGTGAATCCTGTGTAGATGTGTCTTCCTCTCGGTGATGTTGATATTTCTCCTACAATATAATGTGAGATATGAAGATAAATTATTAAATGTGTAGACATATAAGGATCAATATTCAAGAAAATCACCACTAATACAAGAAAAAAAAATTGACTTTAATCTACTATAGTAGGCTTCAAAGTTTATATTAGTCAATCACAAACATTTAACACTAGCTGAAGAAAAGCAAATCAAGATATGTAAATAAGTTCAAGAGATATTAACCAAAGGTAAGAGTTCATTTATAATATCAACCAAAATATATCAAATAAAGTGATATAATTAGAAAAAACAACTTACAACAATTTCGTGGGACTTATCATTGACCTATTCTCATGACTTCAATTTTTTAGTTTTCTCCATCACCTCCCAAGCAGTTTGTGGTCTTTGAAACTCCTTTGACTACATAAACTTAAAAAGTTAAAATTGTAAAACATTTAATTAATTACATTGAATTAGAAATCAATGAAGTATATATATAAAGTGAAATTACTAGCTTATCAAAGTGAGCTACAGTAGATATTGAACCACCATAATACGTTGAGGCTCCTCTACCAATAGATCGATTTCTCACAACTTTGTGAAATCTTCATTCAACGAATTGAGATAAACATCAATGTCATTCCTTAGTTGTCTTGGGCCCGATATTATCACAGACATCATCTATTTTCGCTTCATGCACAACCAAGGAGAGAAGGTGTAAATTACTAGCAAAATAGGTCACGAACTATGCTGAGTGCTTAAACTTTCATAAGGATTCATTCCATCAGTGGCAAGTCCAAGCCTAAGATTTTTTGCATCTTTGCCAAAATCCGGATACAAATGATTAATCTTCTTCCACTGGGAGGAATCAACCGGATGACAAAGTATTCAATCACAGTTTCTTCCATCTGCATGCCATGTAAGGTCTTTTACATCATCTCCATTAGCAAACAAATTTTTAAACCTTGGAATGATCAGAAGATACCATAACACCTTCGTTGGGGGCCTTTCTTTGTGTTTTCACTGCTACACTAGTCATCATCCTTCATTTTGTATCGTGATACCCTACACCTGGGGCATTTATGCATTTCTTCAAACTCATGTTTGTACAGTATGCAATCATTAGGGAATGCATGAATTTTCTGTTACTTCATACCCATCTGACACAATATTTTTTTCTCCTGATAGTAACTTTTTAGCAATGTGTTTTCCTCTGGAAGCATATCCTACACAACCTAAAGCAGCGAAGTGAAACTTTTGTCACTCCATCCATATTTGGACTTGACATTAACCAAACTTAACACCACTGACAACAATGTCAAAGACTTCTTGCACCCCGGATACAAAGGCTTCTTCGAATCATTTTCCAATGTATCATATGTAGGGCATGTGCTTGCTGAAAAGACTCTTGTCCAAGATCACAAATCATATCCTCTAATCGATCTCTCATTTCTACATCAATTGGTTCAGTTTGAGACCCCCTCTGCATGTTTGTCAATTCATCATGTCATATCCATGTCGTATAATTCTTCTTAATCCCATCACACAGAAGTTGTTCCCGTATGTCATCTAGTATTTGTCATTTTTCATTCAAACAATTTATACATGAACAAAAATATTTTTCATCCTCATTTGGTTGATTTCTTTCAAAGACAAATTGCAAGAACTGTTCAACGCCTTCCTCATATGCAAGGCTCATGCGACTTGCATTCATCCAACTTCGATCCATCTAATTAATAACTATGTGATGCTCCCAAAGTTATTTTAAGCATGAAAACCTCAATTTTTTCATTAAAGGTGTGGCTCTATCGCATTTAGGAAGACATTTTTTTATAGTAGATTTATACATAAAGGTTAAGTCTCTTTTATTAAATTTGACAAAATTTCGACAACATTTCGCATTGATCCCCAAGTACACGACATGAAAGTGACGAGATGAATTCCACAAAATCAAGTATGCACCCGAAGAACAAAATGAAATGCATTGTACTGAAATTTCATCAAATTTAAGAAAAGAGACTTAACCTATACATATTAATCTACTATAAAAAGATGAGTCTTCCCAAACTGTCCAAACGAACAATTCAAGATTCAATACAACACTTAATCCAAAGTGTCCAGAAAAATCATTGTATTGAATCTTAAACAGGAAACTAAGATCCACTCATAATGAACATAACTTGTATATAAAGCAATAGTCATTAATCACATAACACAGGTTATAAAAGCATTCATAACAAAAAAGACCATGAAAACTTTATGAAAGATAGTCTTACATCACTAACAATAACAACCAATGTCATGATAACGATGCAAACAACAAAAGGAAAAGTACCTACGAATTACAATTACAACTACAAAATGTTATTTAAAGGGACTAAAATAAAAACAAAAATATTTAAAGGACTAAAATAAATAAATGAACTCTTATTTTATAGGGACCAAAATGTTATTTAAGCCTAAAATAAATTATAAAATATTTTCATAAGGTAAAGTGAATTTTATATAATTATTTTGATAATGATAAAGAATTCAAATAATTTGTATGAACTCTTAAATTTAAATTAATTATTGTTTTATACACTAAAAAATGTATTATGATCTTGAATATAAGAAAAAAGTTAACTCACTCTAATTAAAAATAACAAATAGTGTCATTTAATTGTATCAATTTCATTTAAATATAATTCATGGTTCACTATTGTTTTACATAATTGAATTCCTTACTTGTACATCATAGTTCACTATTGTTTTACATAATTCACATGCAACATTGAACAAGATGACTTTCAAAGTAACTTGTACATCATAGTCCACTATTGTTTTACATAATTCAATTCCTTACTTATGCTCAATTGGTCTTCTATTTTCGTTGTAATTCAAAAGAAATGCGTAAATACATCCAAAGCACATTCCAATCTAATTCTAGCTATACATTCTTGTCATTCTAAAGATAAATTGAACTATTAAAATACCAACACAGAATTATATGTCCACTATAGTTCCATACCCCAAGTTCTAACATAATCCACTTTGAAACAACAAACCATAAAGATACCAATTCAAGTATAAACAATGAGCTCACACATCACATGCCAGTGAGAATAATATAACAATCAGCTATATAAAGAAGAAGCACGGTAAGGGAGGGAGGATGCACGACCAAAGAGATTGAGAATATGTTCAGTCAAAGCCCAGTGTTTTCAAAATCTATTTTCGAGTAAATTTTCATAAGTTATAATTATGATTCCATTTCATATCACTTCCAACTTCCAAGCACCAAAAATAATAACATAATGAAATGGAACAACACAAATTCCATAAGTTAGAGATCCAAATGTTGGAACGGGAACATTACACCGATTCCCCAATTCAATACATATCAATTCTACGTGATAAACATCTCCTGGGACCTACTTCTTTTAAAGTCTCCTTTACAATGGTCAAAAATAATGAATTATATTTTCTCCTAATTATACGAAAATTAATCTTTTTGAGATGGTGAATATTTAATCAATTGTTATTTTCATGGATTCTAAAGGATATAAGAAGACTAAGAGCAGTCGGATGGAATATTAGCTACCCAAATAGAATGTCTCAAAACTACCACAATTCAAAAATTCACAAATTGTATTGAAGCAAAGCATGTAGATGATAATATATGATAAAATAATAAAAAGAAATGTGTGTGTTATGAGTTATGTGAATGATAGATATGGAACCTGGAGTAATCAGATATGGAGGATGAAGAATAGGAATCAGAATTGGAACTGGAATCGAAAGAGTGGTGGTGATGCCTATGACATCGTTCTCCGCGAGATTGGGATTAGGACTTGCTCTTTTTTCTAATCTTGAGGGAGCTCTTATCGCAGTCTCGGCGATGACGATTGTGACGCCTGCAACGGTGAGAAGAAGAGTCCTCGGAGGCAGAGAGAGAAAAAGATGTGCCTAATGGAGACACGATGCTCCGGTGAGATGTGACGGTGGAAGAAGATGTCGATGGTAGAGTGCGAAGACACAATGCTACAGTGTGTTATGGCGACGAGATGGTCTATCTGGGTAAAGAGAGCGAGAGAGAAGAAGTTGAGACGGGGAGTAAGAGAGTGTGAGAGAGTAAGTGAATTAGGGATCATGGAGGAAAGATATAATTTTAAATGTAAGTTCAACATCGGTTTTCACTGAAAATGGATGCTAACAAACTCATGTTATTTATGAATATGTCATTGTATTTTTGTTAACATCGATTTTATCAAAAACCATTATTTCTAGTAGTGACAATCTGCTGCAATTCGAAACGAAAATGATACTACTAGAAAATATAGTTTTAACATCGCTATGTTAACATTGGTTTTTTATAAAACCGATGTTAACAAACACGTGGTGGCTTTTTTGTAAACAATGTGAGATCTCTAACATAAATTTTCAGAAAAATCGATGTTAACAGTCGCCACATTAACATCAGTTATTTATAAATATATGTCAATGCGAGTTCGTTAACATCGATTTTTGGAAAACCGATGTTGTAAAATTTGATATTAACATTGGTTTTCTTAAAAACTAACATTGTGTCTGTCCTATTTATAGTCTTTTCCCTGTTGTCATGCTCACTTTTTAGTGTCACTTTCTCTCTCTCTCTCTCTCTCTCTCTCTCTCTTCGCGGCCATGTTTCTGGATTTCAAATCCTCACTCTCCCTCTTGCGTGCTCTCACTCTCACTGTGACTTTGTCTCTTGCTCTCGCACGCTCTTGCTCTCACTGTCACTCTCGCTCTCGCGCGCTCTCACTCAGACTCTCAACAGTGATGGCGGCGATGGCACTTCTCAAGTCTGACTTTCAGCGGCAACGACAAGGGTGTCTACATCGTAGATGAAAGGTTAACGTTTCTTTACTTGCTTACAATGTGTTTGGGATGGTAGGGATTATTGAAGGGCATACAGATTGTAATCTGGGAACTTGTGAGTGAGTTGGGTCACTCAAACTACTCAAAAGCCTATTGCAATCATTATTGATATGTTCCTAAGTCTATTTCACATTGGGTCTTGGGTATAGAGTTAAAATCATTCTTTTTTCGATTTTTGTACTGGTTTCTATCATTGATGCAATGCAAATGAGACTAGTTTAGATGTTAGGATACTTGCATAGTCTTGGAGTGTAATTTTATAATGCCTTTTTGGGATTCTTCTGGACTTTGAGAAAAAAAGATAAATCATATAGTGAAGGATCCATTTCAGGATAAGGAGTTCTTCCTCAATCTTTAATTTAGCTTGGTGTTTTTTTTTTATATTTGTACCTGTTCTGACTCTTGTTCACAAATTCATAGATCTTGATTTAAGCTTTTATTTTATTGAGGGACATTGTGTATTTAATTGGTACATACTAATATTACTAAATTTTTCATTTTTTATATTGCTAAATGTTTCATTGCTATAAAAGTATTAGACACATTGTGCATAACAATACATAGTCACATTTTAGATCTTCTAGTGAGCTTCAGCAGTGTTGGTCACTTTATTTCCGTTTTGCATGCAATTATTTGTCTTTTTGTATAATTATGACACTGTTTTGCTCCTTGGTTCATGCCATATGGAGCAGAGCTTATATGAATGACAAAATACAATTATGCTTTATCATTTAATGGATTGGATGGGACTGGGAAAAAGGAGATAAGGAGTAGAAAAAAACAAATTTGCAACATTGTTATGGAGTTTTTTTCACATGACTGAGATCAAATTGGCTTTGTCATATGACCATAAACAATCTATTGAGTGTAAATTTTTTGTCCTTGTTGCATGTTTCTATTTTCCAGTCAGGATACGGTGTATTACTTCTAGGTACCTTTAAGGTCATGACCTTTTGTAGCTGATTTGGCCTTTCTATCCAATGCTCCATTCTGCACGTGTGACTATATACATGTGTATTCATGTTTGGGAGATGTCATACTTGTATGTGTTTGGTTTATTATCATGTTGGAAAGTGAATACAATAAACAATAAACAATCATTGTCTTGTATGTTACGATAGTTGTCCCAAGCAACTTAATGAGACATCATTTGGTGCTAGATAACTATGGTTGAATATGCTATTCTTTTTTCCTCTCTCTTGTTTTTCAGCTTCTTAGTTCTTTTCTTTTCGCCACACAAATCAAAGTCTGCTGTATTTATACGAGCCAAAGTAAGACTAGGAGTCCTGAAAACAAAAGCATAATAAATGATATAGGTTGCTTTCCCTTGAAGTATTCTTTAACATAGTTTACACATAGACACACATATACTACACCCTATCTCTTTCTCTGTCTTAAAGCGTAATGTGACATTTAATAAAATATAAAAAAAGGTTTAAAAAGATAATGTGTAAATATAAAAAGTCTCTTACAGCAACTTTTGTCGCTTTGACTCAATATATATGCCAGCTAGTAATGTGGGGAATGGTTGATGATACCGAACAATTGAGGAAAAATGCCACATAAAACTACATGGCTGATTTTCTTGATTGTTTAATTGCATAATATTTTCGTGCTGGTCAGAATTTTATACCACAAATGTGGACATGATTGAATCCACCTAATCTATGCCCTAGCCTTTGACAATTAACTCAGCAAGAAATATCATTTTGCATCCTTGCATATTAGTAGAGTATTTCTCCATTTGTTTTGGCAGGATATAACTCTTTGACTAGACCCTTTTATTAGTTTTATGTTATATGTGAAGCAGGATAAAGGATCTAGCAAGTTAGGTGAGACAATAACAAGGAAGATAAAAACACACGAAAGAATTCATGTGATAATGTTGGTTTGCACTAGTTTTAATTTGTTTTATTGATTTTATGGGTAATTAATATAAAATTTTGTAGAAGGAGTTGTTTGAGAGTGATATTTTGAGCCAATTCCACTACTTTTGGATTAGTTTAATCTTGCAAACAAGTGAAGGTGTTCGGTCCATGTCCCTGTCTCAAACTATGTGACCCACTCGGCTTCTCCCACTTGTAGCTACTTCTTAATTATATTGAATATGCATGCGATGCGAGGTATATATTCATAGAAAAGACATATTTAAAAATAAAAATAAATTTTAATAACTATATAGCCTACTATTAACGTTGATTAAATGACAATTGAATTAAATGGGTAGTTGATTTAGGTGACATATGTACTACATGTTTGATCTACTCTATATTATAAGTTTTAGTTACTTTTTTATGCAGAAGTTGTAGTTACTTTGAGAATGATATCCTCCCTTTTTTTCAACTCTCAAGTATTTAATTTTTTATACTCTTTCACTTATGTCATTCCATAGTTATCTTTACAAACAATTTATTAAAGTGTAGATATACTTTTAAGATTTTATAAATACACATTATTGTATTTATATAAGGCTATTTAGAAAGTCTTTTAAGACCCACCAAACCAACCCATTGATACCTGACTACAAATGTATGGTGTTGCTGAATATTACTAAGTTTGCAGAGCTTGTCCCTCCCTATAATGGTTGCGGTGTAGTCTTTCAACTTCTTTTCGTTGTATCTAACAAAAACAAATATTAGTAAGTTTTGATAATAAATCAATAGAGAAAAAAATATTGAGAATAATTTCAAATTTGGAAATACTAATTAAAATGACAAAAATTGAATTAAAGATAAATTAAATCAAATTTGGAAAAAAATATTACATAAGGATTATGGGTTCTAAATAGGACTTTCAATTTATGAAATCTACTTATCTTGAAGGTTTGAATATAACGCATTTAATGTAATTTGTAGGTATTTTTCCATTTCCTTTTTGCATCGTGGTCATGACATTCATTGTTGGACATTGTTAGTGATCATCATCATAGGTACAAATGTCTTTCATACTTTTTTTAGGTTCTACATGTATAGAACTGGTTTCGTAACTTGTTTTATGAGATTAATGACTATTGCTTTATATATACAATTAATGTTCATTATGAGTGAACCTTAGTTTCCCGTTTGAGATTCAATATAATGATTCTTTCGAAAAGTTTGGATTAATCGTTGTATTGAATCTTGAATTGTCCGTTTGGACAGTTTGGAAATAGTCATTATTTTATAGTAGATTCAAACGTATAGGTTAACTTTTTTCTTAAATATGATGAAATTTTGCTATAGTGCATTTCACTTTGTTCTCTGGGTGCATACTTGATTGTGGTGGAATTCTTCTCACTGCTTTCATGTCATGTACTTGGGGATCAATGCGAAATGCTGTTGAAATTTTGTCAAATTTAAGAAAAGAGACTTAACCTTTACGTATAAATCTAATATAAAAAAAATGTCTTCCTGAATGGGATAGAGCCATACCTTTAATGAAAACATTGAGGTCTTCATGCATGAAATAACTTTGTGAGTATCACATAGTTATAAGATTGGATAGATCAAAGTTGGATGAATGCAAGTCGCATGAACCTTGCGTATGAGGAAGGCGTTGAACAGTTCTTGGAATTTGCCTCTAAAAAAAGTCAACCAGATGATGATGGAAAATATTTATGTCCTTGTATAAACTGTTTGAATGGGAGACGACAACTACTAGATGACATATGAGAACATCTTTTGTGTGATGGGATTAAGAAGAATTATACGACATGGATATGACATTGTGAATTGATAGAGATGCAGAGGGGGTCCCAAACTAAATCAGTTGATGTACAAATGGGAGATCAATTAGAGGATATGATTCGAGATCTTGGACAAGAGTATTTTCAACAAGCACATGCCCCTATGTATGATACATTGGAAAGTGATTCGAAGAAGCCATTGTATCAGGGGTGCAAGAAGTCTTTGACCCTATTGATAGCAGTGGTAAGTTTGGTTAATGTCAAGGCCAGATATGGGTGGAGTGACAAAAGCTTCACTTCACTGCTTCAAGTAGTTCAGGGTATGCTTCCAGATGAAAACACGTTGCAAAAAAGTTACTATCAGGCGAAGAAGATACTATGTCCGATGGGTATGGAGTATCAAAAAATTCATGTTTGTCCTAATGATTGCATATTGTATAGACATGAGTATGAAGAAATGCATAAATGCCTCACATGTGGGGTATCACAACACAAAGTCAAGGATGATGACAAGTGTAGCAATGACGAAAACACAAAGAAAGGCCCCCCAGTGAAGGTGTTGTTGTATCTTGCAATCATTCCAAGGTTTAAGCATTTATTTTCTAATGGGGATGACGCAAAAGACCTTACATGGCATGTAGATGGAGAAATTGCGATAGAATGCTCCGCCATCCGGCTAATTCCTCCCAGTGGAAGAAAATTAATCGTTTGTTTTCGGATTTCGGCCAAGAGGCAAGATATCTTAGGGTTGGACTTGCTAGTGGTGGAATGAATCCCTATGGAAGTTTAAGCACTCAGCACAGTTCGTGGCTTGTTTTGCTAGTCATTTACAACTTGCCTCCTTGGTTGTGCATGAAGCAAAAATACATAATGTTGTGTATGATGATATCAGGCCCAAGACAGCCAGGAAATTACATTGATGTTTATCTCAGTCCATTGATTGAAGACTTGACAAAGTTGTGGGGTGAGGGGGTTGCTGTGCTTGATTGGTATCGAAATGAGACATTCAAGTTGCGTGTAATGCTATTTTGTACCATTAATGACTTTCCAGCATACGAAAATTTGAGTGATACAGTGTTAAGGGCCATCGTGCATGCCCTATTTGTGAAGAAGACATGAACTACGTACAACTGAAACATGGAAGAATAGAGTGTTGAATAATAGTAATGAAGTCCTGCCATATATAGTCCGTCACGAAGCTTTACTCAAGGAAAATTACCAAAAAATGACCAAGAATAGGGTGTTGAAAGAGCATAACAATACTTTCCTAAATTGGTTTAAAGATACAATCTTTGATGACGATAGTACCTCTGAAACATTAAGGAAGTTACTAGATGGGCCTAAAAGAAATGTTAGAAGTTGGTAGGGATACGATATCAAGTACTCGTTCTACACCAAATCACAAGATGACAAGAGTATAATGCAAAACAGTAGGGTTAGTCTTAGGGCTGAATCCCAACACTTTTCTATTGTACATGACCACATCTCCGTCTGGCATCCATGCCTTAATTTGGAGTCATTGATGAAATCTAGGAGCTTAATTGTATTAAATTCACTGTCTTTATTTTCAAGTGTAGGTGGGTTGATAGCAATATCGGTGTGCAAACCGATGATTTTGGATTTACTTTGGTAGATCTTAAGAAGCTAGGTTATCAGAATGAGCCTTTCATCATGGCAGAACAAACTAAACAGGTGTTTTATGTTCAAGATCCTTATGATGAAATGTGGTCAGTGGTTTTACATGGAAAAACACATTAGTATTAATCTTGAAGATAATGATTCAACCCTTGATACTGGCCTCACTCCTTTCTTGATAGAAATGGCTAACGTCAACAGAGAAGAAGAATGATCATGACGAAAGAGAATTAATTAACATCCTTTAATGTAATTTTTTTTTATATTTATTTGTTTCCACATTTACAATTTCATAACTTACTATACTTGTACCTTGACTTTAATTAATGTTGTTTTTTAACAGGAAAATGACTACACCACCGAGCTCCTCTCCTCCTTTTGAGTCAGTACCTTCTCCGTCTACGTCGAAGAAGACTAGAAAAGCAACATGGTTGAGATCATTGGCTACTAGACCTGTCGGTGTTGAGAGACCAGTGGTTCATACGATCTTGCCACTGGAAAGGCTGATGGTCCCCACAAAAAGAAATTAAGGACATATTTGGGGATCATCTCTCGGAACAAGGTGGATGTTACAATTGGTAACTAGAAAGAATTTTCTGCAGCTAAAAAGGATTTAATTTGGGAGGGCATTCAGGTATTTGAATTAAATGTAATGTTATTGTAATTGGTTTTTCTAAAAATCGTTAAATGATGAATGCAATTTTTGTATCGCAGACTGAATTTGATTTACCAGAAGTATCCGACCAAAGGACGAAGAAGAAAATCCTTCAGACGGTAGGAGAGCGATGGAGGCATTTAAGTCAGATTTGACCTCCAATTGGGCTCTAGCACATGGCAAGGAGGAGGATGATGACACTATCTGTGAGAAGTACGATATCAACCAAAAAAAGTGGAACCAATTTTGTCAGAGTCGTAGAGACACTTCATGGAAGGTTAGTTGACTTCAATTGTTTATGAATAAAACAATTAACTTGCATTATTTTTAAGAGCATTTTGTTGACAAGTTTCTGTGTAATTGTGATAGGCTGATAGAAATAAGGCTCGGGCCATCCAAAAATTAAACCTTGTCCCTCACGTGTTGTCTAGTGGGGGTTATGATTTATTGAAACCAAAGTTAATGGAGGAAAAATAAAAGAAACGATTGGAGGAGGTAGCTCAATTCGAGAGCACAGAAACAACCATTCGTCCTCCATCTCCTGTTAGACGACACATGAAATGGAAGATGGCTCGCACGAAAAAATCAGAAGAGATAACATCTAAAGAGGCACGCGAGATTGCAGAAAGAATTGTAAGTTAATTTTTTTTCAACGGTCATTAATTATAAAAACAACAAATTTGAAAACTCATGCAGTATTTTATTGATTGTAGGATACCCTGGAAGAGCAGTCTACACAGGGTAGCTTTGTTACCCATGGATGTCAAGATGTATTGATTGCTGCCATAGGGCGACCAGAGCATTCTGACTGTGTTCATGCTGCTGGAGCCGGTGTGACAATCAAACAATACTTTAGACCGACTTCAGTAAGCTCTTGCACGTCTACATTGATCAGGCCGGTCGAGTTGGATAGAGTCAAACAAAATATCAGGGACGAGCTAGAGCAGTCGATCACAAAAAAGTGACTCGACAACTCATGTTATCCTTCAGCCAGATGCAGTCTAAGATGCAACTGCTGGGATTCATACCGCCTCCTGAGGTTGAGGTTGGTCCTTCTGCTACCCATGCCAGCACGAAGGAAAGTTGTGTCGATCCCTTGGGGTAGGACCAAGACATGGGTGCATTAGACAGACGTGGGTTATATGTTGATGACAATCTTCCCCGCCTAGTTGCCCTTGGAAGAGTTTATGAAGGGTCGATAACCATACACAACGTCCCATTGGCCAATGATCAAGTGAAGGTGGGTGTTGAGGAAGTTTGACATGTTGATGCTCGCGCCCTGTATCCACTGAAGATGTTCAGTTAATGGGGTAGACCCTTAACACTTTCCTTGCTTGGCCGACACATCTTGTACAACCTATTTAAGAAAAGGTATTTCATTTTTGTTGTGTTTATCCTCATTTAAAAAGGATTATGTAGAAATAAAGTGTTGATTGTCATTGACTTATGTTTATTAACTGTGTAGGATAAACAGGGACCAACGAAACTTGTACATAAGCCGGAATATGATGACGATCCCCTTGACGATCCCGCGGCTTTTCCTCAGGCCTATGTAGGTGTCGTGGGATACTACTGTGTTTGAGGTGTATAATGAGGACTTCCCCTTGTACATAAAGCCTGAAGATAATTCTGAAATAAGACACGATGGTCAATGTCTCAACATCTCTGTTTTACAAATGTGGATTATGTAATTCACTTTACATTACAGTCCATTACATAAGTAATTGTTTTAAATTGATGCATAATTTACTTTATTTTAACAACAATAGGCATATGAATGACTTAAGTCTGCAAATGGATAATGCCTTTGTGTATGGATTCCTTGAGCCATAATCCATACAGAGATTTGGGTAATTGCAATTTGAATCGGAAGATTATATTAGGAAATTGATGCAGAATTCATAGAAACATGTCTAACTAGGAGCCTACTTTAATGGGTAAGTAAACCTGTACAAATCAATTTAAATAATGTATGCACTATAATAACTTAATGTTCTCAAATGCAGTGCACATTAGCAAATAGTCATTATATGTCTGATAAGTTCCATATTTTAGTTATTTTCAAGATTATATGCTTACACTTATCTTTCGATTTCAATGAATTTGATTATAAATTTACCCTAATCCTAGTTGTTTTATAATTAGTACATATATAAATATGTTATTTACATTTTGGAAGATTAGTCCAATTAAATCCATTGTTTTGATAGGTTTCAATGGTATCCAGAGCATCCAAAGCAAGCAAGACAAAAAAAAAATCAGTTCAAATCCTAAGGGCACTTTCTAGTCAAGCTTAGAATCTAATTTCATGAAACTAGTGATCAAGTAGAATTAAACATTAAGAACAAAATAAAATCACCAATAATGAGTAGAAAAGATTCATACATATATCAAATATTAAAAGGGTACTAAGGGTATGAATGTTGAAACTTAATCCTACATTCTCTTAAATTAATTAAATTCGTTTTACTTATTTCCATAATTTTCCATAATTTCTTTAAATTCGTAAATTCCGATATTTCCACAAAACCATGAAATTTCGATCATATTTGTTGTACATAACAACTGAACTGATTACTTTTATATGGGAGAACTGAGTAGCTCAAGTCCATGTAGAGACGATCTCGTTATAAATTTCGTAACCTGTGACGACATTGGTACGCTTGTCAATAGTCTAACAAGTTTCTAGTGCCATTGCTAGGGACTTGAGTCGCTTACTCAGTTCTTTTAGATTTAAATTTTCAGTTTAGTAGGACATTTCTTTAATTTCGTTAATCATCTTTATTTTGATTTTGTATAAATTCTCTCTTGTTATATTTTCACTAACCTCGATACTTACGGGTTGTTGTAGTTTGTTCTTTTTCCATATATGTGAGATAAAGTTTCTACAGATAAAATGTTATTTGATCCAAAAATTACCAAGGTAGAAAAGAAAAACAGAAAGAAAAATAAACAAATAACCAATATGCCACCGAGTGAATCTTCATCTATTTGACTCTCACCTTCACCAGAAAAATTGACATTATAGCTGATAAAAGGGGAGAAGAAAATAGACCACCAAGGAGGACTCTTGGTGATTATGCTTACCAACAAGGACCAAAGCATTACAACAACATAATCGTTCCTCCTTTCAATAACAAAGCTGTAGAATTGAAGCCAGCATTGTCAGTGTGATTAGCCCACATCCCTTTGCAGGTATGGACCATTAAGATCCATACACACATTTGTCTACCTTCATGGAGTTGTGCAGTACCATGGGAGCTTCTGAGGAAGATATTGAAGTTGTCTATCTTAGAGCTTTTCCTTTCTCATTGACAGGTAAGGCAAAGACATGGCTCCAATCCCAACAAAACAAAAGTCTCAATACTTGGGAAGAAGTGGAGGAAAAATTCATTGCAAAATTCTTTCCTCCATCCAGATTCATAAGCGCAAAATCAACCATTGCTACTTTTTCTCAAGGTTTTGATGAACCTCTCTGTGAAACATGGGAGAGATTCAAATCCTTACTGCAGAGGTGCCCAAACCATAACTTTGATGACGTTGCACAACTACATATTTTCTACAGTGGTTTGAGATCTCAAATAAAGATGATTCTTGATGCCTCAGTTGGAGGTACTATGATGTCAAAGAGCCTAGAGGAGCAATTGTAATCATTGACTCCATAACAGCCAGTGATTACCAGTCTCACCATGATAGATCTCTGATTCAAAGGAACGATATAATGGAGGTGGATACTCAGAATGCAATTCTAGCTCAGAATAAACTCTTGACTCAACAATTAGAGGCCTTAACAAAATAGATAGGCTAACTTCCTCAACAATTTCAGCAAGGTGAATCACAGACAATATACCAAGCTCATCAAGTTCAACAAAGTCTTAGATGTGATTTCTATGGCGATGACCATCAGAATGGCCACTGTACAGCACCTGGTGAATGCCAACAAGAAGAGGAGGCTCATTATTTGCAGAACCAAACCAGACCTCAACAGAACTTCTAAGGAAATTACCAAGGCGATGGAAGTGGTCCAGGTTCAAATCAGCCTTATGGCTGGAGGCAACAAAATGATAATGCATATTATGGTCCAACTAACTCTTCTTTTGCAGGTCCCTCTAACAACTCTTGTGCGGGTTCTTCAAATATGTGTCCACCACAACAACAACAAGAAGAAGCTCAGCTGGATAGAATTTCAAAAATGGAAGACACTCTATGGTTTTCCCAATACCAAAATGAAGGTAGATATTTTTACATGAAATTAATAAAGACCAGATTTGAAAACACTGATTTGATTTGAACATGAAAATAGGCCTTAAGCTTAATTGACTGTGTGTACCCACAATTTATATTGAGTGTCCTCACTGATATGTTCTATAAATGACATATAATGCATGTATATGATTTAGGCCTCCTTTCTTCTTGAACATTTTAAAGCCACTGGCCAAAAAGCTATCCCAATATACAATGATTTACCATTTGCTAGCCCTTTTGAGCCAAAACACTTTTGATTTTGTTGGAACACTAACCTAGGTTAAGAATTTCCTACCTTTCCTTAGGTTAGAAGAGCAAAAGGGATTTTTGTTGGAAATTTCTATCATTTGGATGGCTAAAGTGATGAAAAATACTTTGTTTTAAATGTGGCTAAAGTTATAAAAAAGAAAAGAAAGAAAAGAGGAAGAAAAAGAAAAAGGAAACAAATTGCTTGTGAAAAATGAAAATTGTACAGAGTGTTGTAAATTCTATAAGTTGGGTGATTGTAATGTTGGTATAAGAAACATTGATAAACTTGGTAGAAAGAGAAAAAGAAATAGGAAGTGATGATAGCTTGTTTTATCTTTGTTTGCTCTCATATTCTTAGGGTAACTTTGAATATCTAGAAAAACCAAGATTTCCTTCAAAAGCCAGACCCAACCCTAAAAAGTCCTAAAGATCCATGATAATTATGTACTTTGATTTGATGGGAAATGAACTACAAAATTGATCTATAACATATCAGTGTTTGAATTGAGAAGAAACACTTACCTGTGGGGGAATTAAACACCTTTGAGAGGTTTTCCTCTGTTTGAACCAATCAAGTGTTTTCTTTGATGTTCTTTAGAAATGAAATGTAAATTGATCTTAATCTCATTTGGTTTTGTGAATTTCATCTTTTGTGTTTTCAATTCTCAAGGTTGATTATTTGAAAAATGTGTTTTGATCACTTTTGAAAGTTGATTCTTTACAAAGCATGTTCATAAATCTTTTTTGATATAGAAATATTGAAGTATTTTCTTTAATTTTTATACTTCTAGTATTTGTAAATTGCTTGAGGACAAGCGAGATTCTAGGTTGGGGGTAGTGATAAGCGCCATATTTTAGTTATTTTCGAGATTATAATGCTGACACTTATCTTTTGATTTCAATGAATTTGATTATAAATTTGCCCTAATCCTAGTTGTTTTATAATTAGTACATATATAAATATGTTATTTACATTTTGGAAGATTAGTCCAATCTAATCCAGTGTTTTGATAGGTATCAATTGTATCCGGAACACCCAAAGCAATCAAGACAAGCAAAAAGGGGCAAAAAGGTCAATACAAGAAACTTCTGCAAGCAAATTCACCCAAAACTCACCTGGGCTAAAGACCTTTCTTCAACATGAAGTATTAACTCGCCCAGGCGAGCAAAATGTGAAGAAAACACTTGCCTGGGCGAGTGGAGTCCTTCAGGAATAAGTTTTAACTCGCCTAGGCGAGTGAAACAAGGCCAAATTATGTGCCTGGGGGAGTGGGGCTAAGTTGGTCTCCATTTCCTATAAATAGGCATGCAAATGAAGAAGAAAATATGTTTTGGAAGTGAGAGAATGTGAGGATAAGCTTTAGGAAGTGCAGAGAGAGTGAGAGAATTGAGAAATTGGTGAGGAAACTCTGCCGGAGTGGATCGATGATGGCTTCCTTCATTATTTCTTCAGTTGATTGTGTTATCTACACCATGATCAGTTAGTTTCTCCTAAGGATTGGATCTTATCTTTGTACCCTTATGTATTTCTTTTAATATTTGATATATGTATGAATATTTTCTACTCATTCTGGTGATTTCATTTTGTTCTTAATGTTCGATTCTTCTTGATCACTAGTTTCATGAAATTAGATTCTAAGCTTGACTGGAAAGTGCCCTTAGGATTTGAACTGAATGATTTTACTCTTTACATTATGTTGCTAGGAATAGAGCATAACGTTTAGATTGCAAATAGCACGAGATTATGATTGTAATGTTGGGTTATTTACTTTATATGCGAGGGATCGATATTCGGTAAATATCCTTAGGATTCTCGAATGCGCGGAATCGATTCGGGGTGACTTAATGTGTGCATCAGTAATGTTAGAAAATGATTCATATGTGTTAATATTAAAAGGGTACTGAGGGTATGAATGATTAAACTCAGTCTTACGTTCTCTTCAATTAATTAAATTTGTTTTACTTGTTTCCGTAGTTTTCTGTATTTTCGTAATTTCTTTAAATCTGTAATTTCATTATTTTCACAAACTCATGACAATCCGTTTATACTTGTTGTACATAACTATTAAACTATGGTTTTTATTCAAAAATAACCGAGTAACTCAGGTCCCTGTGGAGACGAACAATTATAAATTTTGTAATCTGCAACGACATTGTTACGCTTGCTAATAGTCCAACAATGTCCTAAGGACAATGTTGTGGTCTGGTTTTGTTCGTTGCACAATAAGCCCGATAACTACTTGAAAGGAATTATTAACAAGTCAGTTGTAATTTGTAAGACATTTACTTTATTATTTGTAAGACATCAATATGTTAATTGTACAATATCCATGCATGTTTCTCTTAATCAGTGCTTTGAAGGGATTCAACGATGTTCAAGGAACTAAATCCAAGGCTTTTGTTAAATGGATTACAATTAAAGTAAGTCATTTAAACAATGATTGATGTCTTAAAAATTACATTAATTACTATGTACAATAATTTCCTATTGACTTTGAATATCTTATTGAATTTTGTGTAATAAGCAAAGAGAAAGCATTGAATATAGCTATTATGTCATGCATTGGATGTCAACGAGGGTATTAAGAGGTTTCAGGGATAATTGGGAAATGGTAAATGTTTCCTTCAAAACTAATTTTATTTGTTATACTTGTTTTTATTTACACTTATTAAGTTATATTTTATTATATCATACAGTATTTTACTGATCCAAGACCACTGGAATCAAAGAGATTGAACGCAATTCGCATTCAGTGGACAAGATTTTATCTTAGAGTTAGAAATGAAACACTAGGTGGTTAAGGGATTTTAACAATTGTATAAAACTATAAATAGTTTAATTACAATCAGTTATAGGAAATGATTTTATATATTGACATTATTATTTTTACTTATAATTCATAGATGATTTGTACTATATTGTGAAACTGTCTAGATTAGTCTGTTTAAATTTACAAGTTTAATTTGGGTAATATTAAAAAAACATACATTATATTAAAAAAAAAACTACAAAAATCAACATCGGGTTTTATAAAAATCGATGGTGTTTTGCATAATTCAACATTGGTTTTTATGAAAATCAATGTTGTTTTAAACAAATCAACATCGATTTTGTAAAAGTCGATGTTGAATTATGCATATCAACATCAGTTTCTACAAAAACCGATGTTGTTAAGCAGAACAACATCAAACAACATCGATTTTTTTAGAAATCTATGTTGATTTATGCATAACAACATCGATTTTTGTAGAAAACCGATGTTGTTGTTCGTAAATCAACTTCGGTTTTTAGTAAAACCGATGTTGATTTTGCATATTTTATAATTTTTTTGTTAATTTATTATTAGGCGACATAGGTTTTTAAGAAAATCGATGTTGTGTAGTTATGTTAACATCGGTTTTAAAAAACCGATGTTAACGTTAATACTTTCAATGTTGGGGGTTTCAACATCAATTAAAAATCGATGGTAAAAGTTCAAAAAAATCAATGTGAAAACTATATTTTCTAATATGTGATAAAGTCATGAAATAAAAAAACATGGAACTTCTGAAGCATTACAAAAAACAAAAGTGACAAGTGGGAGACATAGAAACTTACCGATCACAAAAACGAGGACTTGGGCAAGAATCCTACTTGAGTTAAGAACAAACAAACAATGAAAATGGTAACAGTGGGATGAGAGAGAGGGAAGTATATGGAAGAATTTGTGCATTGAAAGGAAAAGAAAGGTAAATTGCATAGAAAGCGAGCGTGTGGACTATGAAATTAAAGACATGTCATTTTTTCTCCCTTATTTACTATTCTCATGTTCATTGTTTACACGCTTGTATTACTAATTTTATAGTATAATAGAACAAATATTTCTTCTAAAAAATGTACGATTTACTAACATCATATTTATTATTAAAATATTAAATTCTTTGAATTAAAAATTAATGTATAAAATTTGAGATAATAATATGTTTAAATATAAATTGTCTTTTCGATTTATGCAAAATACTTCATATTGTGATATAAAATTATTTTAACTATTGATAACTTATTTAAAAATATATTCAAATGTAATTTAGAAATAAAAATGCAAAATAACATATTAAAGAAGATAAAAAAATTCCAAAATTGGTCCCCCTATTTTGCCTATTTCAACAAATCGGTCCCCCTATTTTTTAATTCACTATTTGAGTCTCTCTATATTTCAAAATTCACTATCTAAGATAAATATAATAAATAAAATAAAAATAAAGCTTATATAAGTATAAATATTCTAATTTATGTGAAAATAGAATTTAATCTTATATATTTTATTTTAAAAGATACTATATAAGATTATAAAAATATAATAAATTAAAAAATAATAAAGTTCAAATTTTGAACTATTTTTATATAAAACTTATATTAATACTATATTTTGCACCAAATATTCAAATGAGAATTTAGGTGTAGTGGTAAAGGAGTGTGTCACAAAATAAGCCCTGGGGACTCAAATAGTCAATTTTAATACTTTCGTATGGATACATAATTCGTTGGTAGAGCCGCAAAAAATGGCCAGGCCCAATGGGCTGGCCCGAATAACCCGAGCATAATTGCGAGCTATTAATATATTATTTTTCTTAATAAAAAATGGCTAAAAAATATTTAAAATGAAAAGTTCAAATACATAAAAATGATTGAGTTTAATAACCAAAAGGTAAATTAAGCATTTTGCTAGTTAATTTTTTATCTCAATTTAAATATATTAAAATATGAAAAAGAATAAAATATTTTTAAAAATTAATTTTATTTTGTATTTTTTTAATGAATAAGCCAATGGGTCGGCCCATTTGGCCTAAAGAGGGTTAGGTTAGGCCATGAAAATAGCATCTCATCTCAAATTGGTCCAAATTGACCTAGCCCAAAAATTCACTAGCTTGTAGTGGGCGCGCACACCTCTATTTGTGGGTAATATATGTAAGTAAAATTTACATTTTTCACGGATGCATACTTCGTGGGTAATATGTGTGGATAAAATTTAATTATTTTTATTAATTTTTCCTAACATAATTATAACTCAATTATCTTTATTAATTTTTCTTAAATTATTTTATAACTTTATTAACATAATATTTAATAATTATTTTTGTACAATATAATTAAAAAAATATCTTAACATGTAATATATGGAGAGAAAAAAACTTGAGC
Source organism: Glycine tomentella (assembly GCA_007407185.1). Lineage (NCBI taxonomy): Eukaryota > Viridiplantae > Streptophyta > Magnoliopsida > Fabales > Fabaceae > Glycine > Glycine tomentella. The sequence goes on from PYAF01001184.1 coordinate 1,195,618, forward strand.
TTGACTCTTTTACATAATCAAGTGAGAGTGGTATCTAAAAAAAAAGTGGTATCTTAAAAAAAAGTGAGAGTATAGTACACATTTATATATGTTAGTGCATGCATTTTTTTCTCATAATATAATTAACTTTAAAAAAAATTATTAAAGTGATATTGGGCCTTGATTAGGCCATATTGAGTTTCAATCAATCATTAGTATATATGTTACACTAAAGTTATATATTGGACCTTGATTAGGTTTCAATCAATCATTAGTATATATGTTACACTAAAGTGATATTTGGCCTTATTGGATTTCAATTAATCATTAGTGCATATGTTACATTAAAGTCATATTGGAAAGTGGTGAATGCATAAGTTACACATTGAACCTTAATTAGGATGTCTGATTTGGTGAAATAGGCAAAATAAGGGGACATATTTTGCAATTAAGCCTTAAATTAAAGTCAATTTGGAATTTTAGTGAATGCATAAGTTACATATTGCATTTTATTGGGCCTTCCTTAGTACACTTGTTGTATTAAAGTCAAATTGAGTCTTCATCAATGCATAAATTTCACTTACACCATATTGAACCCTAATGAATCATTAGTGTTACATTTATGCCTTATATTTTAAAATACTTAATTTTATAAAATTTGATTATCACATATTTTCATAATATAAAGGGTATTTATTTATTATATATTTTAAATAATTATATAAAATAAACAATTATTTTGTACTGAACACAAATTAAAAGAATAATGATAAGCATGATTTATTTATCTTAATCAAATAATTTAAATATTGATTTGTTAATTTAAAAATATTACTAATATATTAGTTTCAATACTTTTCAAATATAAAGTGTATTTAAGTATATTATATATTTATTATGATTTATAATAAATTAAAATTCAGTTTCTAAATTTGTTTTAGAAAATAATGCATCTGGTCGTTAATCTCAAAATATTATTTAGTCTTCTAGTAACTGAAACATTTTTTATTCGATCGCTATCTTCAAGTCCATTTCGATGGCTAATTCGGTCTATAATATTGTATACATCTAGCGACTGAAATAGCACTGAATTGTTAAGTTTCCCTTTCTTTCGGTCTCTAATTCAGTCGCTAAAGCAAGTCAGCCACCAAGTTATTATCAGTTGCAAAAGCGGTCGAAAGTAGAGACAGAAACTCTTCGGTCGCTATTTCGGTCTTTGATAGTGACCGGGAATATTTGGTTGCTCTTTCGGTCACTACACTTCATTTTTCTAGTAGTAAAAGGATCCAGCAGGAGAAGATTGACAAAGGTGAATTCCTAGGGCACTCGAGTGCTCCTTGATATTGTTGTAAAATTTGGTTGCTCTTAAAACTATTAATTAATATATTTTATTTTTATAATTATTTACGTTTTCATATTATTAAATTAAATAACATATGTGCATGTAGTGTAACACGTCGACGAATCTTACCACAAAGAGAGGGATTTGGAGGCTATGCAGATATAGGACTACATAGTTAAGAATGACTTCATAGTTAAGCAATGTTGACTTTGAGTAGTGATGAGATGGGTGACCTTATGGGAAAGGCTCGGAAAAGGTTACCTACGGAAGATTCTGACCAACAAGGATGTTGAGTGAAGTGTCATCACATGAAGTGTCGTAGTGTGAGAGCCGCTAAGAAGTAAAAAATAAGGGATGTTACGTGTACAACAATGTACCATATGGTGGCATGCAATACTAATTTTGTTTGTATGAAATGAGAAAAGTTGTTCAAAGTGGATGCTAAGGGAAAAAAAAAACAATATTTATCAGTAGCTAGCCACATAAGATCACTATAAGTTTGTGAAACACGAAGCATAATTATGTTTCGAGAAAACTGTATGCCAATATAAATTTCTAATGCGGATTAATAATTATATTGATTCCAGTGGGAGAGGTCCTACAAGCAATTAGTTTAGAGGAGAAATTTTTATGCTAGTGTTGTCTATCACAAATCTTTTATTCAGTAACTAGTGTGTGTATAAAGTTAATTATTCTTGGTATATATATTTTTAAAAATGACTGAAATATTCTTAAATTTGTATTATTAAAATATATATTGTAGAAATTTGGGTCATGCACTTTACTAAATTGTTTGATGATGATGAAACTTATTATACGATTGGATAACATTTGGTGGCATATAATTATTTAGTTTTACCTACACCAAATAATTGTAGGTATAAGACTTTTGAAGTTATACCTACACCAACCGACTCTAGGTACAAGTTTTATGAAGTTTCATCTACATCATGTAGTTGTAGGTATATATTTTTTTAGAATTTTTCCTACACTAGGTTTTTGTAGGTAATAATCCTTTTGAGTTTTACCTATAAGCACAAATTTTATGGAGTTTTGCCTACACAAAGTAGTTGTAAGTAAAAGTCTTTTTTTAGTTTTAATGAATTTACCTACACCAAATAATGGAAGGTACAAGTCATTGAATTTTATCTACATTAATCAATTGAAGGTAAAAGCATTTTGAGTTTTACCTAAACTAATTCATGTCTATAGGCAAAAGGCATCCGTAGGCATAGATCATTTTTCTTGTAGTGATCCCTTAACTAATGTTTGAGTGATCTTGATCCATAAACTATTTTTCTGTTTGATTTTTAGTCCATGTCGTTAAATCTCTCTATTTAATGATGATGTGACATGTAGATTGTGGTGGATTTTTTTCTGACGGTTAAAAACCATCAAAAATTGTTTGAGAAATTATTCAAAATATGATTAACTGAAAACCACCATCACATCTATTCAGTCATTCATTCACCAACAATTCAACCAAATTCACTCTTAGTATCCACAACTCAATGGCACAAAGACAAATACCAATCACAAAATTACTAGATCCAACACAAATAAAAAATTGATGCAAATAAAGGGTATATTATGGATTATGTTGAGGGAATAAAAGTCACAAATATGACTAGGCACATCCCTACACCAGAATTGGCAGCGAGAACACATGATGTCCACTTGAAGGACACGGTTTAACACAAACCAAACCAAAATATCCAAACGCAAACAAACAAAAACAACAACATAAATACATTTTTGTTATTTTTTCGCAATCATTTTACAAAACAGAAATATGTTTTTGTTTTGCAAGTATACAACAGAAACGTGTTTCCTTTGCACAAAATGCATCAGAAAAAAATATCACAATAGAAATATGTTTCTGTTGGACAATTTGCTCAACTCAACAACATAAATGTGTTTTTGTTGCATAAATGGGAGTGGCCAACGAATAACACAATGAAAACATGCTTCCGTTGTATGACTATCAAAATGTACAATCGAAACGTGCTTCCATTTTGCAAATGGGGGTGAAAAAAATTAACAACGGAATCATAATTTTGTTGAATACTTCAATTTCATTGTTAATTGTTTCTTTTTTGTTAGATCTGGACGATCCACTCACCTCTTAGTTTTGATGAAAACAAAGATATAATTTTATGATGACTAATGGTTTAAATATAAGTGAACAGAACCTACTAGTTGAAGCTAACGTGGCAAGATCTTTCTATCCTTAGCGAGATTCATGATCACCCGTTCCCATTCCCATTCACTGGAACCTCATCATATATCATATCCAACGTCCAATGGACCCCAAAATACTCAAAGATGAATCGTTATGTTATTATTAAGTGTGGTCCACTTATTATGTTTTGTAAAGTAGAATTAATTATAAATAGAATATTTTGTGGAACAATATTATCTTTCCCTTTTATAAATGGCTAACATTTGAATTAAGAATGAAGAACAAATCTAGCAAGAATAGATTCAAAATCATTCTCGCTGAGGACACCACACTAGTCTCATCTCTCTCTAGTTGGAACCAGAGGATCAAGATTGACAATGGTCAGCATTTGAATGCACAAGATCCCATAATGATTTGATCATCCTTCTCCTATAAAAGGCGCATCAAAGCATCGCTCGGAATTTATGAACAACATTCAAGAACAACATTCACACATTGAGAAAGAACAAAAAGGAAATCAAGAGAAATACTATTTAGTTAAACATAGTGCTAAAATAGTTTATTTTTTGCTTAGCATAGATTTTGTACTTATTCATACTTCATTATAAGCGCACTCCTTGAGTGATAGAATCTGTAATTCTTCAAACTGTTTGTTCGGTGAAAGCAAGGAATGGCTTAGTGACAAAACAATAATTGAGTGTTCTTAAATTTTAGGGGGGTTTAAGGATTGTGTCAGTAGTTGCCTAGAGAATACTTGTAAAGTTAGGAATGACAGGCCAAAATACTTGTTGTAATCAATCCTTGATCAATTGAACCCTCTACTATTTTGTAAAAGAGAACTAGAAGTAGCTAAGGTTGAGTGAACTAGTAGAAACCAAGTTTTCTACTGCTCTTTTTAAGCTTCTTTGAGTATTTTTTAAAGTTTATTATTGATACAACATTTCACAAAAGTTTTATATTGAATTGCTTTTCAAGTTACTATTTTATCAATCACCAGACAACAACCCACAAGACCTTTGTGAAAACTTAGTTCTGTCATTGGACAATATGTGATAACCCTAAGTTACGGCATGGTTGGCGCCATAACCCCGCGCGACAGCGCAGGGATTCACATCAAAAAGCCTTTTACAGGGGTGTGGAAGCGTCAGGTTGGCGCGAGTAGTGCCACAGTCTCTGGAGCTTGACGCGATTAGCGCCAAGGTGGCGCGAGTGGCGCCATGGATCTGGAGTTTGGCGCGATCAGCGCCGGTGTGGCGCGGTTGGCGCCAATGCCTCTGGACGCCCACGCGGTTGGCGCGAGAGCGGCGCGAGTCGCGCCACCAGCACCGCCATAGTGGCGTGAGTAGCGCCAGGGCTGGCACGGGTCGCGCCAGACCTCGGGCAGGCTGAGTATATAAAGGGTCAGACGCGTTTTTGAAGGGAAATACTATTCCCTCTTCTTCTCCACGACCCCCAGCCTCCATGGATGAGATTCCAAGCTTTCTAGGACCTCATATGCTAGCTTAAACACTCCCCTGTGGCCTAGAAACGTGTTTTAACCGATTGAAAGCTAAAAACCTTCATCAATTCCGAAGAATTGAGCAAAATCCAATCCCTCAGAGAAACCTCAGAAACCTGAGTGTTGGCAAGGACCAGAGGCGCAGAACGGACGACAGAGCTTAGGAAAGCTGTCTTCCAGCCTTGTGGGTTGCCATTGAGGTAAGGAACCTGAGTTCTCTTGGTTCTCTGTGATTTTGGGTTTTCCTGAGAAATATGATCCACAGTGAAAAGGGGCTAGAATTAGCCCAGGGTCCTGTAGAGAGATTTACTCAGGACACTGTCATGATGAAGGAATAGCTTTCAGTTTTTGATTCTGATGACTTTGGATTTTGGCTCTGTGACTGTATAAGTGACCGGTGTAGAGTCACTTGTTTATGGTTTTCTGATATGCATGAGCCGTGACTGAGTCAATGTTGAGCCTGAGAGGTTATTTGAACGGTGTCTGGGTTGAGAACCAGACCGTTCTAGAATTATTCTGAATTTTGGGCCATGGTTTAGAATATATGATATGTGTGGAGTCTGTGGTGA
>PYAF01001184.1:1203560-1216226 GCA_007407185.1 Glycine tomentella
TAAGCATGATTCTAATTCGAAAAATACAGAACAGAGACCCAACAAGAAAGAACCAAGCAGAATAGAATGGTAATTACAGAGAACCTCCATTAAAGGATTTGCAATCTGTCCTAGGGTCCAACCCTAGGATTCAGCCTTCCATTAATTCGAAAATAGCAACAGAAATACGAATTGAAACAAAACTTAACATAAACGAAAATCTAAAACACTGAAAGCGAAATAAATAGAAACGCAACTGAAACGAAAGAAGCAGAAAATGAAAACGAAATTAGAGACTTGAAACAGAAACGAATAGGCACTGGAATTGAAAATTCAAACAAAACGAAACCCTAAATAGTCACCAGCAGACAACGAAAAACCTAAACAGAGAAATAGCAGAAAACGAAAATACTCTAAAACCCTAAAACTGAACGTGAATAGTGTTGTTGTGTCCCCCTGCATGGGCACAGTTTTCGAAATATATAGTGACTGTCTCTCATAAAAGAATGGGCCTTTCCTAACAATTTTAGCCCAAAGATTCACTAAAATAAAATAAAACGAAAATAAAATGCTGATGTGGAAAATGATGCTGACGTGGCACTCCAATCTTCAAGTCCATGAATTAATTCCAAGCCCATTTAATTATTAAACTACCCTGAAAATAAAAATTGGAACAATTAAACGTAGAAAATCTAAATTAGTTAAAATCTGGATTATCGGTCCAATTAAATCCTAAATGAGAAACAGTGCGAAATATAAACGATTAAACATAAATCAGGGATTAAAATGAGTACAGAAAGGTGAGAAAATAAAGGTAAAAAGTGACTCATCAGTGAGTCATCATCTAATCCTCCTCAACCTCAACCCCAACCTCAACCTGAACCTGCTGATAGGTTAGATTTATGATTCTCCTCTAAGTCTGATAAAATCAATTACCTGCAGTTCAGTGCCACCAAACCTGTGGCAACACCCAAATACATTGAGTTAGACTGGCTTGTAAGGGAAGGATTTCAATTCCTAGCCTATCTAGAGTCTCAAATCCTTAGGAGGTTTCTAGAGATGAGGGGTACTTTCTACCCTGAACTTGTTAGAGTGTTTTACACCTGCTTGAAGGGTTCAATGCAAGGTGATATGAAATCAAAAGTGAAAGGGGTAACCATGCCTATAACCCCTGAGATATGGGAAACTATTGCTGGAGTTGTCTGTGAGGGAGCCCGTAGATTTGATGAAGAACCTGAGGGCTACAACAAAATGGACACATATAGGAGCATGCTTCATGATCCACATATGAGGCTTAGAACAAGGCTTGGCACTGGGCCAATGACAGCAGAAGATAGGATGCTTCACTATCTGATTACCGACATCATTACACCTAGGGGTACTAACCATGCCCAAGCAACTAATGAGGATCTTCAATTGGTTTATAGGCTCAAGAACCACATACCCATGAACTGGCCTCTGATTTTTGAGGAAATCATGCTTAAGTCTAAAAGGTTGGTCAATTATCCATTTCCCTATCCAGTTTTTGTTTCTAGACTCATTGATCATTTCAACATTGATGTTGAAAATGAAGTCGTAGACAACACCCTTGCCTATAATAGCCAAATCAAAGAAAAACATCTTACCAAGATGGGCATGAGGAAGACACCCAATGGCTGGGTGATGGCTGCCCAGATTGGTGCTGCTGAGCAAGGAGAGATGGCAGCAGATTCTGATGAGGAACAAGAGCAACAACAGCCTGCTTTCTCTGATTTTATATCCTTAATGGTTCAAAAAATGGACACTATGCTGAAGCTTCAAGAGGACTTCAAGGCTGAAACTTACGGAGCCTTAGAAGAAATTAGGGAAAGGCTGGATGCTATTGAGGCAAATATGAATGATCAAGCCTCTGAAGAATTCTAGGATTGCTTAGATTTAGTTTCTTTTTCTTTTGTTTGTTTAAATTTCTGTTTGTAATGGACTATCTTATACTCTGTTTTCTTTTATATTCAGTGTTTAAATTTCACTATGTAACTGCCCCTATGTTGATCATATTAATGAATTATGCTATTCCAGTATTAAATCTGCTATGCCTACACTATTTTTGACTTTTAACAAGCCAAATAAGGGGAGAAATGATTAAATGATTAAGGGGGAGTAAAAATAAAAACTCTTTGTTTGCCCCTGTTTTTGTGTTTCAATATTGGCTCAAAAATTTAACTTGAATGAATGCTGAAATTTAGGGGGAGCTTATGTGTAAAACTGAAATTAATCAATTGATATGTGCTTAATTGAATGATTTATGAACAACATGTGCTCTAACACTTGATTCGTGGCAAGGTAGTTTAAAATTTTCAGGATTATGGTTGCTTGTTCAACAATGGCCTTTTCATTTGATTCCAAAGTGTTTGTGCTTAATCAAATTGAAGATTTGGCACGTTTAAAGCCAAAAAGGGGGAGATTGTTGATTCAAAGTGAAGCCAAGCATCAATGAACAAAGATCAAAGCTTCAAGTTTTTGTGCTTTCAATATGCTCAAAGGAAATGTTCCATGGAAAGCTTGAAGACTATTTGATTAATGTAAAAGGAAGTATATGATCTGATAATCCATTTGTGCATATCATGCATCATTCATTTATCTAGGATTGTTAGATTAAAAGAATTAATTAAAGAGAAGTCACATTAAAGGTTTTAATAAGCTAAGTTTTTGGAAAAATGAAGCCTTACTGAAGTAATCGATTACAAGGCTAATGGAATCGATTATTTTGTTCTTCCTGCCTTTAGAAAACAATTTATGAACATTGTAATCGATTACATCACAGATTAATCGATTACTTAGGCATTTTTATCAGAAATAGAACTCTCTGTCTTAATCGATTACGAGAATTGGTAATCGATTACTGAATGCATTTAGAAAAAACTTGTGGCTCTGTCTTAATTGATTACGTATCGGAATAATCGATTAAATGGCTCGTTCTTGGAATTCTGGAATTACAATGAACATTTTAATCGATTACTATCTTGATTTAATTGATCACCTATGCAAAATAAACGATTACTGGAGCGGGTTTAATCGATTATTTTCAGTTAAAAAATTATGTTATAAAAGGAACCTCTTGGCTGAGGTTTAAAAGTTCGTGCCTTTTGAATTTTTCGAGTTCTAAGCATTCACAAACGTTCTGAGCTTTCATTGGTGACATTCTCTGACTTCTAAACACATTGAGTCTTCACAAATTTATATGGGTTATTGAATCAAGAAGGTGAAGAATCATTGTTCATTCAAAGCATAGGAAAGGAATGCATGAGTTGGTAATCTGTAATTCAATCAGTTGATTCATTCATGTGCATGCATTCTTGGATTATCAGGTGATATCTTTCCTTGTCTTTGAAGGTGTAAAACTGTTCTTTTGAATTTTTGTAAAGAATAGTCTATTGTAAATGGGTTTCTTGCAAGTGTAGAGATAGTGTTTCTCTAAGGACAGCTGAGTAGTGTTCTCAGTCTGGGTTTTGGTCTCTAAGGGTCTCAAAGGGTTGTAGACTTCTGAACTTTATCTAGGGTTGATAAAGAGAGGCTTGTAAAATTGCTTATAAGAATTTTTTTTTTTGCAATAGTAGAACTCTACTCTAATGTTGAGTGGAAGAACTGGATGTAGCCTCATAGGGTTTGAGGTGAACCAGTATAAAAATCTGTGGCTATTATCTGTTCTCATTTGTTAATCTCTAAATTGCTTTGTTTGTGAATCAATTTCATTGCACAGAAAGTTATACTTTGTTTTCTATTGTTCTTGGAAAGGGAAGTTGATTGAATATTGAATCTTAGTGTTGAAACTATTTTGAAAGTGATAAAGATCCTGTGGTAACTCTAATTTTAAAATTTTTAATTGGCCATGGTTCAACTAATTCACCCCCCCTCTTGGTTGTTTTGAAGTGTTCCTTTGTTTTTCACACACAAGAGCTCAAAAGGAAGCTCCCAATCTGGTGACTGGATTACAGGACAAGTAGTAAGCTTATTCCTCAACTCCTCAAATGCCTCTTTGCAAGGTTGGTCAATCACAAAGTCTACGTTGTTTTGGAGAAGCTTGGACAATGGCAGTGCAATCTTGCTGAAATCTTAGATGAATCTTCTATAAAAACTGCATGTCCAAGAAAAAAATGCACTTCCCGCATAGAAGCGGGGTAAGGTAGAGAAGTAATAACATCAATCTTGGCCTTATCAACCTCAATACCACTACTGGTGACCAAATGCCCTAAAACTATACCCTCATGTACCATAAAATGACATTTCTCAAAGTTCAGAACAAGGTTAACCCCAATGCATCGGCCAAGAACTCTAGAGAAGCTATCCAAACATGCATCAAAAGAGGAACCATAAATAGTGAAATCATCCATAAACACCTCCATGCAACTCTCTAATAAATCAGAAAAGATACTCACCATGAACCTCCAGAAGGTTATAGGAGTGTTGCATAGGCTAAAGAGCATCCTGGTGTAGGCAAATGTGCTAAATGGACAAGTAAATGTAGTCTTGTGTTGGTCCTTTGGTGCAATATGAATCTACATGTAACCTTAAAAACCATCAAGAAAGCAATGATGTGATTTACTTGAAAACCTCTCTAGAACCTGGTCAATGAATGAGAGAGGGAAATAGTCCTTGTGAGTTGCCTAGTTAAGTCTTCTATAGTCAATGCAAACTCTCCAACTGTTGGCTACTCTAGTCGGAATCAACTCATTATCTTTGTTTTTCACAACAGTGATGCCCGATCTCTTAGGGACCACTTGGACAGGTGAAATCCATGTGCTATTTGAAATGGGATAGATGATGCCTACAACTAGTAGCTTCATCACCTCCTTCTTCACCACATCAAGAATGGTGGGATTCAGCCTCCTCTGTGGCTATCTTACTAGCCTAGAATCATCCTCCAAGAGTATCCGATGCATGCATATAGAAGGATTTATTCCGGGACAGTCAGCAAGTGTCTATCCAATGGCCTTTTTGTGGCCTCTCAAAACATGCAACAAATTCTCTTCATGCTTAAGTGACAGGCTACTCGATATTATGACTGGGAGCTTCTGAGCGTCATCTAAATAGGCATATTTAATGTGCTCAGGTAGTGGCTTTAGCTCCAAGGAAAGTGGCTGAATGGTGGATGACATGGGAAGACTGGTGGCTAATGGAAGGAAGATAGGAGAATCAACACCTGCACTTGTACCTACAACACAATTAGAGTGAAGTGCAGAGGAAATCTCCGCACAAATACTATACACAACAACAGAATCATCACAGGTACAATTAAAAGAACCAAGATGAAAATCAGAAAAGTCAGAAAATTCAGAAAGTAAATCTGTACAAATATCTACATTATCGACTGCAACATCATTGATATCTACAAGGAATAAAAAATGTTCCTCTACAGGATTTCTTATGGCCTCAAAAATGTTGAAATGGACAACATCATCACCAAACTCCATGGAAAGAGTTCCTGCATGCACATTAATTTTGATCCTGGTTGTCATCAAGAATGGTCCCTAAGATCAATGTGGAACCATGGCTGGAAGACTCATTCTCCATATCCAAAATGTAAAAATCGGTTGGAAAAATCAAATCATTAACTTGCACCAGCACATCTTCAATAACTCCAAGTGGAAGTGCAACACTCCTATTGGCTAAGTGAATGACAACACCAGTGGGTTTTAAATCACCAAGTTGTAATGACCTATAAAATGATGTGAGCGTAACATTAATGGATGCTCCATGTTCAAGCATTGCATTTGTAAAAGTGCAATCTCCAATGGTGCAAGGGACCCTGAAAGTTCCAGGATCTTTGCACTTTTGTGGCAACGTCGATGGTGGAATGAAAGCAACAATTTTTCTCTGAGTGTAGAAACTTTTTTGCCCGTCTTCACTTGAACATTTCCCTTCAGCTTTCTCTTATGGGTGCACAAATCCTTTAAGAATTTTGCATATTTTGGAATCTGTTTGATGGCATCTAAGAGAGGAATGTTGACTTCCACCCTTTTGAAAGTCTCAAGAAGATCAGAATCAAGCTTCATTTTTTTTGTATGAATGAATCTAGAAGGAAAAGGTAGAGAAATTTGTTTTAGTGTAGAATCTATTTTGGCACCATCATCAATTTTGGCACTGGCATCTGTTGAATTTGGAAGCTCCTTGCCACTCCTCAAGGTAATAGCACTCACATTCTTTGCATTAATAATTGGTTGTGCTGGAATGTTGCTAGAACCTTGTTGCTGCATCAGGTTGACAGTTGTTGCTAACTGTCCAAGTTGAGTCTGCAGGTCTTGGATGGTGGCACTCACATTTGTTGAAACTCAATGTTGCTGGTTGCCATTTGCTTCATCAAGTCCTCCAAGGAAGGTCCAGGACCGCTCTACACAGGTTGTGCAGGTGTAGGTGAAAATTGTTGTAATTGTTGTTGTTGTTTAAACGGGGGAGCTTAGTATTTGTTGGTGGAGTGTTGATATTGTTATTGTTTGAATGGTTGTAGTTGTTGCGTTTGTTGTTGTTGTTGTGGACCAGGACCATTCCTCAAGTTTGGATGATCTCTCCAACCAGGATTATAAGTGTTGGAGTAGGGATTATATTGTTGTTGTCAAGGTCTGAATGGTTGTCCATGTTGTATGGCAAAAACTTCAACAGTTTGTTCTATTTCTTGGAGAGTAGCACATGTATCTGTTGGATGATCAGGCGCACAACAGATACCACACAGCCTTGGATGATTGGCAAGTTCTCTCACAAGGGATGTTAATTCTGTCAGTTTAATCTCCAACCTCTGGTTATCAACAACTATAGAAATAGAAACTTCATTTGCAACAATCTTGGATGGTGCAACTACTCTAGTACCAAATTGTTGGTAATTTGTTGTCATGTTGGAAATCAATTGCCTTGCAGCAATGGGAGCCTTGTCCATTAAAGCGCCTCCACTGGTTGCATCGGTCATATTCCTGTTGTAACAACCAAAACATTATACTAGATATTATTAATATTATTATTATTATTAGAATTAAATTTTTAAGAAACGTATATTATTATTAATTTTAAAATGTATAGCTTACAAAAGATTTGAAACTAATGTAACCACAGTCCTTATTACAAAAGTCAATCATCACCGACTTAGGTCATCAAGGCAGTTGACCACTGTTGCCATCTAAAAAAAATGAAACAAATCTAGTGAGAAATAAAAATTTCTCAGTAGGCAAGGCTAAACCACCGAACACGTTAGTACGTTAGTAAATCATTAATGTATTCAAACAAATTCATTAAAATAAATATGCAAACTATATGAATGCATGAAATAAACTATCCCAGGGTGCAAATGACCTCTACATATCATATTGTATGTAGCTACACCTCGTACTGGATGTAGACGCTGCGATCGTCTTACGCAAACATGCTTGAATTTTGCCATATATTTGCACCTGGACACTACATATCGTACTGTATGTAGTATCAGATTTTGTTTCACAAAATCTCATACTGGACTTGGAAACATGAATCAACCTATAATTACATCAACATCCATCCATAATAAAATCCATAATAAAATACATATCATCTTATGGAAAGATATTTTTATCATAACATCATGTGTATTAATTCTTCATCCTCTTTAAAGCCTCCTTAACTTCATGTGTATTAATTCTGCGTACAAATCTTCTATTCAGAACATAAAAAATGTCCTCCAAATCCACCTCACTCTTGTTGCCATTCCCATTAAATTTTTTTGTTAAAGTAGTTTAACCATCTTTCGCTTATATCTTCATCCCTTACCAAAAGTTTTTTATTTTTATCCTTGATTCATCTAACTTGGGTGAGGTCTTTACTCTTTTTATCCCTCATTTTTGCAAGTTTGTAAATACATTTCTCCCCATCCTTGCTCCCAAGATTTTTATACAAATCGCCAAAAACATTGCCTCTAGCTACCCGCACTGCTTTCTTTTCATTTTTTCTCGCTACTCTAAACGTTTGCAAATTCTCATCATTGGGAAACTTATGCAAAGATCTAAAGCATTCCTTCTTCTATTTAATAGCCTCTTGCGCCTCTCCATTCCACCACCATGTTTCCTTTGTAAGAACTTTGTTTCCTTTACTTTCACCTAGCACCCTCCTTCCCACATTTTGAACACACATTGCCATCTTATTCCATATTTCATTAGCTTCTCCAATAAACTCCCATGTTCCTTCATGTAACATGTTTTCCTTAAACTCTATATGTTTATCCTCCTTTAGCTTCCACCATCTTATCCTTGGGTTTTTGAGCCTTCTTCCTTAAATTAAGAACTTTGTTGAACCTAACTTCTAGAACTATCAACTTATGTTGTGTCGCCACACATTCTCCAGGGTAGACCTTGCAATCAGTACACGAATTTCTATCTTGCCATCTAGCCATAAAAAAATCAATTTGACTACAATTTTGGCAACTATGATACGTGATAAGATTAGACTCCCTTTTCCGAACAAAAGTGTTTGCTAGCATCAAATCATAGGCTAATGCAATGTTCAAAACATCTTCTCCAGCCTCATTTCTCATCCCATAGACAAAACCACCATGAATTCTATCAAAACCTTTAATGTTTTTACCAACATACCCATTTAGATCTCCTCCTAGGAAAATCTTCTCCTCTCGTGGGAATCCTCTCAGGACCTCTTCTAAGTCTTTCCAAAATTGGTTCTTTTCATTTGATAATAGTCCAACTTGAGGTAAATACACACTAAGGATATTTAAAATAAGATCCCCCACTACAAGCTTAATCATCATAATCCTGTTGCGTTTCCTTTTGACATCAACGACTTTATCTCTGAAACTTCTATCGACCATAATTCCAACCCCATTGTGACTTTTGGTTGTACCTATATACCACAACTTGAAACCAGTGTCCTCCACTTCCTTGGCCTTTTTCTCCAACCCACTTAGTTTCTTGCAAGCAAACATAATTCACTTTCCTTTTGGCAAAAACATCTTCTAACTCCTTCAGTTTACCCATTAATGTTCCTATGTTCCAGCTTCCCAATTTCATCCTAAACCCTTGTGCGGTGTTTGCCCGCCACGCTCGCCCATTTGCGTGTTGGCACCCTTGCCTTCTTGTCACCAAATCTGGGTGAAGACCTGACACCTTCCCTTTCAGCATGGACCCTAGCTCACTTATCACTACATCCCGGGATTAATGTAGCACCTTGCCTTGTGGCAAGGACCCTAGCTCATTTTTTGATACACCCAGGGACCGATATAACACGTCGATATGGAGGGAATGCCCCAACGAAATAACATAAGGGTTCATCACATAAAAAATAGATGATTTTTTACGATCGGTTCGCAACCCCTGACGCCAACTCTCCTCCTTTATCCTGGCTTAGGACAGACCATGCATGCAACCACACAGAGGCGAAGTTAAAAAAACTATGTACTGCATTACCCGAAGGCTCCACGCTATGCGTAGGCAAGGGGGAGGGAAATTTAGGCAGCCTTACCCTTGCATATGCAGAGAAGCTGTTTCCGAATTCAAACCCATGACCAACAAATCACTAAGACACAACTTTATTTTTTAAATCTATATAGAAAATGAAAAACTGGCCCAATTTATTTTTTAAAATTCAAAAACACCACAGTAAATTTCTAAAAATTATTTTTAATTTTTGGATTATTTTTTTTCAAATTTTGTTTTGTTTTTTAAATTCAAAAACATCTGAATAAATGACTAAAAATTATTTTTTTGAATTTAATTTTTTTTTATATATATCAATCTTCTTCTATCTATTATCTAGAAAAAAATTGTTAATTTTTTAATTTTTGATTTTTTTATCTATACCTATCTATCAGAAATCTATATCTATCTTCTATCTATTATCTAGAAATAAATTTTTGAATTTTTTATCTATATCTTTTTGTATTTTATCAATATCTATCTTCTATATGTTATAACGACTCAGATAACGACTGTCGAATCGCTTCAAAATAAATAAAACTAAGATAATTCTGCAGCACAAGATTAACCTAAGTCAACTTAGGGATACAGTCCAATTTGGTTCTTGACTTAATCCACTTATAAACAGTAGAGGGGTTTATCAAACAATTTGATGACAGTGAACAAAAATTGTAGAAACACATACAAGAATTGAAGAAAAATGTAGAAACTAACAGAATTGATAAAAAATGTTGTAAAACAGATTCAAGTATATGAATCCAATTCACCAAACTAAGAAATGCAAATTATCATAGTCTTCATATAATGATCATGTTATGAAGGTTCATTCAATATCATTAGAAGCAGTTCAATCAAATAAACTCCTAAATCGATTGAAATCACAAATAGGATTGAAATATCATCCAAACAATCTATGTTTAAAATTCAAAATTAGGAAATAAATCTACAACCTAATTTTTTTTTAATCCTAAACATATTCATAATCATGAAAATCGTAAAGAGGATTGAAGAAGAAGATGAACATTCAGACAGAAATCAGAATACCAAACCAGAACTCAAATTCTCCTTGCTTGGACTGGATCCTTGGATTGATTGATTGTTTATCCTTCCATGATCATCATTAGTGGAAGAGAAACAAAATTTGTGTGAGAAAAATAGAAGAACAAAGATGAAAGGAAGAATAAAAATAAAGAACAATGAAGAACAATTGAGAAAAAAAGATTTTAATTTTGAAAACTTGTACAAAAAGCTAGAAATTCTATTTTTGTATGTGTCTCCTTCTTCTGTTGTTTATAACTCCTAGCTACACTAATATATAGTGATTGAAAATAATGAAGGGATGGGCTCTGATTAGGCCCATCTAAACTAACTAATTATGCTAATTACATTGTAGTGCTTTTCCTTAGCTTTCCATGGAATACTCATGCTCCATTGGGAGTTTTTTTAAAATTCTATAGGTCCCACACAAGGAAAATAGGTCAAGTAAACACAAAAAATAAAAATAAGCAACAATTATTAATTAAGCCCAATTATTCGTGAAGACCAAAACTGAGTTAAAATGAGAAAATAAGAATATAAGAGAATTCAAATAAGCTAATAAGAATATAAAAATACTATACTAAAAAGGCTCAATCAAAGACGCTTGAAGATGATGATTTAAACATCAAGATCCTTAACTATCTAACAAGCACTTGGGTACCAAAAATCACAGCATCCAAGGAATCCAAGGACTTGGCATCAATGTTGATTGAAGCTCTCTTCAAAAAACTACTTGCATATGAACATGAGTTGATTCAACAATCTTATGCAGAAGATACAAAAAAGAAAAGGAAAGGGATTGCACTCAAAGCTAGTTCCTTAAAGGAATACCACAAAGAAGACTCTAGTGATCATGAAGATGTAGAGAATTTGAATTTGATTGTCAAGAAGTTTGGCAAAATCCTCAAAAGGTCCAAAGACAAAAAATTCTCTAAACCTTCAAAGAAGATGGAATCCAACAACACCTTCACATGCTTCGTATACAAGAAGTAAGGCCATATCAAGTCGAATAGTTTTGTCTACCTCAAAAAGAATCTTGATGAAAAGAAAGGGAAAAAAGATGGAAAATCGAAAAAGGCCTACATAGCTTAGGAAGGCAATGCGTTAATATCCTCCAACCATTGAAGAAGAAATTGCAAATGTGTACTTAATGGCTGATTCAATGAGTGACTCCTCAACCATTGAAGAAATTAAGGTAAATTCTGAATTTGAGGAAGTTAAGGAAGCCTTTAATGAAATGCATGAGGAAGTGCAAAAGCTTGATGTTTTGAACAATAAGCTTAGAATCGATCTAAAATGGCATCTCAC
This sequence comes from Glycine tomentella, assembly GCA_007407185.1. Classification (NCBI taxonomy): domain Eukaryota; kingdom Viridiplantae; phylum Streptophyta; class Magnoliopsida; order Fabales; family Fabaceae; genus Glycine; species Glycine tomentella. The sequence goes on from PYAF01001184.1 coordinate 1,215,302, forward strand.
TAAATTAGCTTCAACATAAAGTGAGCTTGATAAATTGAAGCAAGAAAATGAAAAACTTGTTTCAAGTTATAAAGTGATAAGTGCCACACTTTAGTAAATATAGAACTTATACGATGGCACTTATCCGTGTTTTGATTAAATTTATTTACAAATTAACCCTAGAAACCTAGTCAAATTGTAGTTGTATGTAGTTAAGTTATGATTTCATGTTTTGAGAAGATTCATCCAAATCAATGGTGTATTTTGATAGGTTTGAGGATTTCGGAAGTTTCAAGCATATAAAGCTAAAGAAAAAGGGGGTGATCAAAGTAAAAATTGAAGTTTCAGAAGCAACCCAGGCCCAACAATCAACAAAGCCCAAAGAAAACTTCAATCTTAAGATTTAAGCTCGCCCAGGCGACCACATCTAGTGCATTTGGCTGGCCCAGGTGAGATGCAAGTTCCAAGGTGATAAGGGTTAGCTCGCCAAGGCGACCAAAATATGAAGAAATTGCTCGCTTGGGCGAGCAAAGCAGGCAGGAGGCAGAAACTATAAATACCCCACGAATTTTGTAGAGAAGGCATGTTCCTAGTGATGGACTCCTGATCTGAATCAAGTCCTGTTTGCCCCGATCTTCCTTGCAATGGAATCAATTCTTCAATTGAAAGAAAAATAGAGTATGAAATGCTCTATTTTCAAGAAAGCTTTTTAGGTTTGTGTTTTAAGAAATGGATCAGTGGAAAAGAATTAGAAACGGATTTGGATTGACACCATGGAATAGGAATTCCAATAAGTCTTGCAAGAATCACCACAATAGCTCAGAAGCTATTGATAAGAAACAAGAAGTTCTAAACTAAGAACAAGGGAGAAAACTCTCAACCTAACACACACAAAGTGCATTCAATTTCATTCAATCAAAAGTTCTTACAATCTGTTGAAATGTAG
>PYAF01001184.1:1221816-1236605 GCA_007407185.1 Glycine tomentella
CAGAGATCTGTTGGCCAACAGATATATACCGGCGTTGAGGAGCTCCGCCGGGTATTTTGGGCGTTGAGGAGCTCCGCCCGTGGCATTGAGGAGCTCTGCCACACTATGACAGGACTGACGTTGAGGAGCTCCGTCAGTGGCGTTGAGGAGCTCCGCCAGGCATTGAGGAGCTCTGCCTCCTGTCATAGATCTGATTGTGCTGATGACTATGTTATGTTGAGGCCAGTGGGCCAAGAATGAGACGTATATACTTGTTTATGTGCTGTGAATCTATGGGCCAGGGTGGGAATGATTTTCCAAGAACCCTGAGCTTACTGAGATATGTTATCTCACCCCGTGTAGGGCTTATATGATTTCAGGAGATATCTCTGGTAGAGAAGAGCAGTCTCAGGGCAGGAGGCCCAGTTGAGACTAAGCTGCTTGACTTAGAAGCTGGATGGCTCTTTTTGTTTTCTTTTGATGTATAGTTCTGTACTCCCTCATGGAGGGCTGATATTCTTTTGTACCACCACCACGGTATGTGTGGGGTGGACTATGGACACTGATATGTACATGTACAGAACTTTGTTATATATGTATAATATGTGACATTCCCCTGAGCATATTTGTCTTATATCTGTTATCTGCTTGTATAATTAAGTTGTCTGGCTTGTTGTAATATGTTTTGATAAAAAAAACTTGATCAGCATGGGATGGTAGTGTAATTTCGTATAATTGTGCTTTACAGTTTGATTATTCCATACATAATGAATCAAGAAAAAAGATTCTATGCTTCCGCTGGATATTATTGTATGATTCTTAAGCGTTAAACTGATATTATTAATGTTAACGCACCGGAGGCCTATGGGGTGTTACAGAAGGTATTGTTTTAGGTCACAAGATTTCTATGTAGGGCATTGAAGTGGATAAAGCAAAAGTTGATGTTATCGAAAAGCTACCTCCACCTACCAATGTCAAAGGCAGGGTTCTACATACGGTTTATTAAAGACTTTTCAAAAATTGCTAAGCCATTAAGCAATCTTTTAAATAAAGAAGTTCCATTTCATTTTGATGATTCATGCTTTAAAGCTTTTGAAACTCTGAAACAAAAACTAGTTTCTACACCCATAATCACTGCACCCGATTGGACTCTTGATTTTGAAATTATGTGTGATGCAAGTGATTATGCAGTGGGAGCAGTTTTGGGTCAGAGGAAGGATAAAGTTTTCCATGCAATACACTATGCAAGCAAGGTTTTAAATAAAGCACAAATAAATTATGCGACAACTGAGAAAGAACTGCTTGCTATAGTGTATGCATTGGAAAAATTTAGATCATATTTAATAGGATCCAAAGTGGTAATTTATACTGATCATGCTGCAATCAAGTACTTGCTAGTTAAATCTGATTCTAAACCCAGACATATCCGTTGGGTCTTATTTTTGCAGGAATTTGATTTAGAAATAAAGGATAAGAAAGGGTCTGAGAATCATATGGCTGATCATTTGTCTAGACTTTCCAGTGAAGAAATAGCCACACAAGATCCAGAAATTCAAGAAGAATTCCCTGATGAGAAGCTTTTCCACATTTCAGAAAGGCCATGGTTTGCAGAAATGGCTAACTTCAAGGCAGTTGGTGCAATTCCTGAAGATTACACTTGGCACCAAAGGAAAAAGTTTCTCAGAGATGCTAGATATTTTGTATGGATTGATCCTTACCTCTTCAAAATTGGAGCAGATAATCTTTTGAGAAGATGTGTAACACAGGGGGAGGCAAGGAACATCCTATGGCATTGTCACAGTTCCCCATATAGAAGGCATTACAATGGAGAGAGGATTGTTGCAAAGGTCTTGCAAGCAGGCTTTTATTGGCCTACATTATTCAAAGATGCCCATAAATTTGTTAAAAAGATGTGATAATTGCCAGAGGACAGGTGGAATCTCCAAAAGAAATGAAATGCCTCTACAAAATATTCTGGAAGTTGAAGCCTTTGATTGTTGGGGAATAGATTTTATTGGTCCATTTCCATCATCATATTCAAATGAATATATCTTGTTAGTGGTGGATTATGTGACTAAATGGGTAGAAGCAATAGCTGCACAGAAGGCTGACTCAAAAACAGTTATTCACTTCTTGAAAAAAAAATATTCTCTTGATTTGGGACACCTCGTGTATTGATTAGTGATGGAGGATCTCATTTTTGTAACGCTCAACTTCAAAAAGTCCTTCAATATTATGGTGTTCGACATAAGGTAGCTTCTCCTTATCACCCACAGACTAATGGGCAAGTAGAGGTATCAAACAGAGAAATCAAAAGAATTTTAGAAAGACAGTTGCCCAGTCCAGAAAAGATTGGTCCCAGAAACTTGATGAAGCTCTTTGGGCATACAGGACAGCGTTTAAAGCACCTACAAGGCTCACTCCTTTTCAACTAGTTTATGGCAAATCTTGCCATTTACCCGTTCAATTGGAACATAAAGCTTTCTGGGCTTTAAAATTCTTTAACTTTGATTCTAATCTTTCAGGTGAACAAAGGAAGCTACAACTGCACCAATTGGAGGAACTGAGATTCTCAGCATATGAAAATTCCAAACTTTACAAGCAAAAAGTCAGATTTTATCATGATCGAAAACTTTTGAAAAGGAATTTTCATCCTGGACAACATGTTTTGTTATTTAATTCTCGTTTAAGATTGTTTCCAGGTAAGCTGAAGCCCAAATGGTCCTGACCCTTCACTATCAAAGAAGTAATGTCACATGGAGTTGTGATACTTAAGGACCCAACTACAAAAAAAACTTGGATAGTGAACGGTAGCAGAGTCAAGCCCTATCTAGGTGGTGAAGTTGAAAGGCTCACCACTGTGGTACAACTTCAAGAAATTTGAGCTGCAACTCGTCTAGCTAAAACGACGTAAAAGAAGCGCTTTTAGGAGGCAACATAGTAAGTTTTTAATTTTTCTTATGCTTTTTAATTTATTAAATATAGGATAAAATATAGGTAATAGAACTCTAAATAAAAATCAAACAAATTGTTCTATTTCTTAAAAAAAATATTTTGGGGGTTTAACTTGCCCAGGCGAGTATACCCAGTGCAAATTGCTCGCCTGGGCGAGCATAAGACTACAGGCCACAACTCAAAAGGTAAAAAGCCAAAAATTTACCTTCTCCATCATTTTCACTTTTCCTTTGCTGTGCTTTCCTTTACCCCATCCACAAAGCTCGCCCAGGCTGCTGCTATAGTTTCCATTAGCTTTGTTTTTTTCTTGCTCTTGGTCCCAAGTAAGTATTCATCTTAAATCAAATAAATTTCTTATGCTTGTACACTTGTAATTAGTGTTCTTTTATTTACAAAATATGACTAGATTATAAAAATTCAAGTTAATGGTTTTGCTTTTCTCTTTCATTTTGCCTATCCTGAATGTGTATATATGCAATTGGTCATCTCTTCCTCCTATTTGTTTGCAAATTTTTGGTATACGTATATGCCAATATGACCATATCAAAGCCCAAAATTGTGTACACACCAACTGTTTGGTGATTTGCCACAATGAACTCAGCTTGTAATTGGCACATTGTTCATGCACAAAACATGTTCCATGCTTGTCTTAGACAACTTCCATGTATGCTATTAATTATGACATAAGCTTAGCAATCAAATAAAGTCTTCATTTTTTGCTTTTTGTGTATATACATCACTTTTTATTTTGAGCCTATAATGGAATGTCACTAAAATACCAAAGTTGTAGCCTAGACAATTTCAGCATTTAGTGTTTTTTATAAAAATGGTCAGTGTGCATAAAATGAAATACATGGACTGAATTACTTGCTCAACTTGTGCATTAGAAACATAGGAAATTTTGCCATTTTGAAAGTATCTTGATTTCACATAAAGCTGCCACTTATCCATTCATTAAATCATCATGCTTGTTAAATGCTAAATCTGTTTTTAAGTTGTTGTCATTTCAGATGGTTCCTAAGAAATTACAGGTTAAAAGAGCTCGCAATGAAGGCTCCAGTGCACCTCCACCTGAGGATTTCATCTTTGATGAACAAAAATTTAGAAGCAAAGAGCACCAGTTGAGATTTGAAGCCATCAAAAACTGGTCTTTCCTTAAAGAGAGAAGAGTTCAGCTATTAAATGATGAATATCCAGAATTTACCACCGAACTCGACCGGCGTAGATGGGAACCACTAGCTACACCTTGGAAAAGCTTTGATGAATAGTTTAATAGATTACATCATGGATTAATCGATTATTTGGTTTCAACTGGAAAAGCTTTATTGTACATATTAATCGATTACGCATTTTTATTAATTGATTACATAGTATAATTATAAAATAAGTCATTGTTCCTTTAATTGATTACATAGTATAATTATAAAATAAGTCATTGTTCCTTTAATCGATTATCATTTATTATAATCGATTACACAAGCTAGCTTGAAAATCATGTTTTCACTAATTTAATCGATTACCATAATTTGTAATCGATTATATAGGCTATTTTTGAAAAAGCTTGCTTCACTGCCTTAATCGATTACCAAAGATTGTAATCAATTACACAAGAGGCTTCTGTTATAAAACTTCACTGTGTAATCGATTACAGCTCGGTTTAATCGATTATCTTGTTCATGGTGAAACCCAGAATTCAGCCTTGAACACTTTAATCGATTAAGTGGTAATTTAATCGATTACATGAGTCATTTTAATCGATTATTGGGCGCGTTTAATCGATTACAGGTTGTTACAAAACTTTGTTATAAATAGAAAGATGGCTTGGCTTGAAACTTAACTTGAATACTTCGAAATTTTTGAATACACACAAGCCTTCACAAAGTTCTAAAGTGTTTTTATGGGTTTACTTACTTCTTGTCCAAGTCTTTAATCTTCATGGGTATTGAATGATTTCTTGGGCAAGATATTTCTAAAGTGTAAAGGAAAGCATGTTCTGAATATCTGTTTCTACATTCAACCTTGATTGGTAACTCATATGCATTCATATTCATTGGATCATCAGGTTGTTTCTCTCCTTATTCTTTGAGTGCAATTTAATTTTTTATAATTTTTGTTATTTGGATCTATTGTAAAGGGTTCCTTGAAGCTTGTTCTAGAGTAGTGTTCTCTAGGGAATAACAGAGTAGTGTTCTCTTGTTCTTGATCTTTAGGAGTCTAATAGGGTTTTAGATTTCTATTCTTTATCTAGAGTTGATAAAGAGAGATTGTTGTAAAGCTTGCAAGAACAAAATTTTATAATAGTAGAACTTTAATCTAGTCTTGATTAGAAGAAACTGGATGTAGCAGTGAACCAGTATAAATTGCTTGTGTTGATTTTCTTATCTCTATCTCTTCAAGTAATCTTGTTCATTTGTTCTTGGTGGTTTATCATTACTCAACAAGTTCTGTTTTGAGCTATTGATTTCTTAGGCTGAGCAATTTGATTGATTAAAAGCATTCTTGGTTAAAAAGTGATTAAGATCCTTTAACTCTGATTTTATAAATAATTTTTAAAAAAAGACTAAGTTTAAACCAATTCACCCCTCTCTTGGTTATTGTGGGTATTCCTATTGTTTTCAATTAGTATCAAGAGCAAGTTCTTGAGTGTTATTCAAGATCACTATCTTTCTTTAAAAAGAAAATGAATACCCCACAAATCACCTTCAAGGAGGGTGCCTCCTTCAATCGTCCTCCGATGTTTGAAGGAGAGCATTTCAGTTTTGAAAAAATAGAATGAAAATCTTTATTCAATCAAATGACCCAGGAGCTTGGAATGCAATTGAAAAAGGTCCCGTTGTTCCTATAAAAATTGTTGGTAATGATATGATTCACAAAGAATAGGATGAAATGACAGATGTTGAAAAGAGAGTGGTTCAATATGATTTTAAAGCTAAGAATATGATTACTTCTGCACTTTCCTCTGATGAATTCTTTGGAACTGTTAGGTGCAAAAGTGCAAAAGAGATGTGGGAAATGTTGGAAATTACTCATGAAGGTACAGATGAAATGAGAAGATCAAGGAAGCATGCCTTAATACATGAGTATGAAATGTTCAAGATGAATCTCAGAGAAAACATATCTCAGCTTCAAACAAGATTCACTCACATAGTAAATCATCTTCTTGGTCTTGGAAAGATTTTTGATGCCAAAGAACTGAATATCAAAATCTTGAAGTGTCTCACAAGACCATGGCGACCAAAGGTGACATCAATCAAAGAATCGAAAGATCTATCCAAAATGTCCATGGCTGCATTATTTGGTAAGCTTCTTGAGTATGAACTTGAAATATCACAACTAACCAATGCTGAAGATGCGGAAAAGAAACATAAAAGCATAGCCTTAAAAGCTGCATCCTCAAAGGTTGAAAAAGTGGAAGACTCAAGTAAAGAAGATGAAGATGACAACATGAACTTGATTGTCAAAAAGTTCAGCAAGTTCTTGAGGAGAAACAAGAACAAAAAATTCACAAAGAACAACAACAACAACAACAACAACAACAACAACAACAACAACAACAAAAGGAGTGACAATTACTTCACTTTCTTTGAATGTGGTAAGCCTGGGCACATTAAATCTAAATGCTCTATCTTTTTGAAGAAGCAACAAGGTGAAAACAAGATAAATAAAGAAGGAAAGCCTAAGAGAGCCTACATAGCTTGGGAAGATAATGAGTCAATAACTTCTGAATCATCAATTAAAGATGAAGAAGCAAATGTGTGTCTCACTTCCACAATTAATGAAGATGATGATCTCTCATGTGTTGGAACTGAGGTAAGTTCTGAATATGATCAAGTTATTGATGTCTTTCATGAAATGAATGAAGTGAAAATAATAGGAATACTTCACAACAACCAAGAGGGGGGTGAATTGGTTGAACCTTGGTATTTTAAAAAATCAAATTCAAATCAGAGTTTTAGGATCTTTATCACTTTCAAAAACCAAGAAACCTTTTACTCAGTCAAATAGCTCAGCCCAAGAATTCAATAGAACTTGTTGAACAATGAATATGATTCCAAGAATTAAAGATCAATGAATAAGATGAGAATAGAGATATAGAAATAAGAACACAAGCAATTTATACTGGTTCACTTCAAAACATGAAGCTACATCCAATTTATTCTAATTCACTCTGAATTTGAGTTCCACTATCATAAAATATTCTTACAAGCTTTTACAAGAACCTCCCCTTTATCAACCCTAGATAAAGAACAGAAATCTAAAACCCTATTAGACTTCTAAGGAGAAAGATTCAGAGAACACTACTCTAATCTTTAAGCTAGAGAACCCTTTCTCTAGTCCCAAGCTAGAAGAATCCAATTGCAATAGCCAATTACAACAAAAAAGTAACAACATTACAATCCATGAGTTAAGGAAAGAAACAACTTGATGATCTAGTGAATGACATGCATTGAATGAGCAACTCAAGTTAAAAGACAAAAACAAACTCAGAACATTCTTCTTCCTTAACATTTGAAAGAAACTTCTTGCTTTAAAGAATCACTCAAAAACCCATGAGTGTTTTAGTTGATGCAAGAACTCATAGAGCTCAGAAAATCACTTTGGACATGTTTAGAAAGCTTGTGTATGCTTAGAATACGAATTGATCAAGTTACAAAACAAGCTGAGCTTTGATTCTATTTATAACAAACTTTTGTAACTGTCAGTAATCTATTAAACGCGCCTAATAATCGATTAAAACACTCATGTAATTGATTAAAACAACCTTGTAATCAATTAAAGTGTTCTACAAGTTTCTGGACATGAGCAACGAGCACAATAATCAATTATTCCGTCTTGTAATCGATTAAGACAGTAAGCTTCAAAATATCAAAATACACTATGTAATCGATTACGATATTTGGTAATCAATTAAATCAGGAAGCTTTATAAAACAGAATGAACTAAGTAATCGATTACAATATTTGGTAATCGATTAAGACAGGAAGACAACTTTTTCAACTAAGCCTGTGTAATCAATTACTACCCATTGGTAATCAATTCTTCCAGAGAGTCTTAAAATCCTGTTATGCAATCTATAGCTTTGTAATCGATTACTACCTATTGGTAATCGATTAAAGTGTTCAACAAAGCTGTTTATATGAAAACAAAGGTCAAATAATCGATTATTCCGATAGGTAATCGATTACATTGTTCTTGAAAGCTTTTCCAGAATGAACTAAGAACAAAATAATCGATTATACCTTTAAGGTAATCGATTACAACAGTACAAAATAATTTTTTCCAAAAACCTTTGAATCAAATTAAAACCTTAGTTAAATGTTAAATGCTTTGTTTGAATTTCATGAAAAACATTTAGTTATATCAATGAATGAATGAATGCATGGATCAATCAGACAACTTTACTTTTACATAAAATCCCAAGTCTTCAAGCATATTGAAAGCTCAAAACTCATCTTGTATCAAAGACTTCCAAACTGCATGAAGCTCCCCCTATATCCAACATGAAGAAGCCAAGAAACTTACAATATCCAATAATAAGCTAAAAGGAAATCTTGGATGGCATGTTGCAAAAATTACAGAATTGCAAGCTAAAATTTGTGACTTGAAAGAAGAAAATGGAAAACTTGTTTCAAGTTACAAAATGAATGGATGTGTATGTGCTTCTTCTTCATCTAATGTTGACAAATACAATATGTTGCAAAAGGATTTTGATGATTACAAAGGAAGTCAAGGTGAAAAATACATGTTACTTCTATCTAAGAATGGTGATTTGATTGATCTTTTAAGAAAGCTTTATAAAGGTAGATGCAACTTAGCTGAAATGATAAGTGTGCAAAAATATGCTGGAGATACTTCTGGTTTGGGTTACAAACAAGGCTCAAAATAAGCCAACTTTGTGATAAAGGGTTCAAAGTGTCATTTAATGACAATTGTTGCATGATATGTGATGGACAAAATGGTGAGGTGATTCATATAGGTAAAAGAAAAGGTAATATTTATTTACTCTCCATTGATCATGCATTCTTTCACAACACTTCTTGCTTAATAAGTAAAATTGATGAATCTTGGCTGTGGCATAGAAGGGCAAATCACATTAGCATGCATCATATGAACAAGCTAATTAAAAAGGATTTAGTCATTGGGTTACCCAAACTCAAGTTTGAAAAGGACAAATTATGTGATGCTTGTCAAAAGGAGAAACAAACAAAAAATTCTTTTCAAAGTAAAAATGTTGTTTCTACCTCAAGACCCCTTGAATTAATTCACATAGATTTGTTTGGTCCTTCTAGAACTATGAGTTTAGGAGGTAATTACGATGGGCTTGTCATTGTAGATGATTACTCTAGATTCACATGGACTTTGTTTTTGAAATCCAAAAGTGATGCTTTCAATGCTTTTAGAAAACTGGCCAAATTGCTAAAAATGAAAAGGGATGCAAAATTATCTCAATAAGAAGTGATCATGGTGGAAAATTCCAAAATGAAAATTTTGAAAAATTCTGTGAAGAAAATGGAATTAACCACAATTTTCAGCTCCAAAAACACCTCAACAAAATAGTGTTGTGGAAAAGAAAAATAGATCCCTTGAAGAATGTGCAAGAACTCTTCTTAATGAGACAAATTTGCCTATATATTTTTGGGCTGATACTATAAGTACAGTTTGCTACACTTTGAATAGATTTTTAATAAGGCCTATTTTAAAGAAAATCCCTTATGAACTATACAAAGGTAGAAAACCAAACATTTCTTATTTGAGAGCATTTGGCTATAAGTGTTTTGTTTTAAATAATGGCAAAGAAGCACTTGGAAAAGTTGATGCTAAAGCTGATGAAGTTATTTTCCTTGGATATTCATTACATAGTAAAGCATATAGAGTTTTCAATAAAACAACCTTGTGCACGGAAGAATCTGTACATGTTATTTGTGATGAATCTAATCCCTCCAAAGAGGAAAAGAAATGTGATATAGATGCAGGTCCTTTGGAGGAGTTCATTTAGCTTAATGATTCAATGGTTAAAGAAAAAGAAGAACCAATTGCTGAAACAAAACAATCAACACCAGTCCAAGAGCCAAAAGATTGAAGAACTACAAGAGATCTCTCCCTTGACAATATCATTGGTGAAGTCTCAAAGGGAGTATCTACTAGATCTTCATTAAGAAATCTCTGCTGTAATATGGCTTTTGTTTCACAAATTGAACCTAAGAATATTGATCAAGCCTTAATTGATGAACATCGGATGCATGCCATGCATGATGAATTGAATCAATTTAAAAGAAATAAAGTTTGGGAACTTGTTCCTAGACCTTCTTCTCTCAAACCTATTGGCACTAAATGGGTTTTTAGAAAAAAAAAACTTGATGAAAGTGGAATCATAGTCAGAAACAAAGCTAGATTGGTTGTAAAATGTTACAACCAAGAGGAAGGCATTGACTATGAGGAAACCTTTGCACTAGTTGCAAGGTTGGAAGCCATTAGGTTATTGTTGTAACACCTCAAACTTACCATCTTATTATTATTGATTTTTAATGAAAATTCTTTATCAATTTGCTTAAAATTATTGAACCAAAGTTACTATTAACTAATATTTAAAAAGATTCCCATTTCTGGTTAACATTTATAACTCGGATATACTGTAAAATAAAATACAAACTGATATCAATTCTATTACATAATACAAATAATTAAACCATTTTATCATGACAGAACATCTCCAACTAAACATCTTTAGCAAAGTCCTTTTTCAGCTTGCCAATCCTTCTTTACTGTTCATCTACTCGTCCAAATAAAATTGAGGTCATCGCAGGTGTCATCCACAGACACAAAATACAGGGTAAGTTTGTGATAAACATAATTTATCATGTTTTATTTCCTTTTAAGAAGAGAAAAATATATGGTTTCTTTTGTATACATATATCATCTTTTAAATGAAGAAGAATCTAGTTTCATCTTTACTTTACACATGGCATTTTCTAGTAGGAAGTAAAGTTTGATTTGAACTCTTTTACCTAAAGGATAATATTAAATAATAGAACTATAGAGTTTTCTAGAAACTGTCTTCAATTACAGTATAAATTGCTCACAAGCAGTCTATACAGAGTGCTACACAGACCTTATATACAAGACTGCTCTTATCTTAATTCAGATTGGTTCATTATGCTTTTGACCATCAAAATTACTAAACCATCTTATTGAATAAGTCTATTCATCTACAATTAAAAGAAAATTCCACAGATTCTATTTATCATTTTTCCATATTTATCTGATGCTTGAATTCTTCTGAATAAAGTTTCAAAGTTATTACCTTATAAAATTCATAGAAATTTTATTCTAGGGTTTTGTGTCACAAAGTATTTTGATAATCTGCCATCTAAGAGTATTCTGTAATTTCATCAAGTTTTCACAAAATTTTTAAGGGTGTCTAAGCAATTTTAGCCTTAAGGGTATTATCGTAATTTCGAAAATGTCCAAGGGCATTTATGTAATTTTACTTTAAGGGCATTTCTGTAATTTCTGCTAAAAATGAAGGGTAGTGTGGTCATTTCTCTTAAATTATTTTTTTGTAATATCTCTAATTAATATTTCACACAAATAATTTAAATATAGACCAATCAAACCTCATAACCTAACATTCACATCAATGATTACACAAGAATAATTCATATAACATATATTTGCAATTATTGAAATATCAGGGTGTTACAATTGCTTGCATATGCATGTTTAATGGGTTTTAAACTTTTTCAAATGGATGTTAAAAGTGCCTTCTTACATGAATATATTGAGGAGGAAATATATATGGAGCAACCTCCTGGTTTTACTGATTTCAAACATCCAAGTCATGTTTTTAAACTTAAGAAAGCTTTCTATAGTTTAAAACAAGCTCCAAGATCTTGGTATGAAAGGTTAAGTAAATTTCTGCTTGAACAATCTTTCATAAGAGGACATGTTGATAAAACCTTGTTCATCAAAAGGCAAAGCAATGATATTTTACCGGTTCAAATGTATGTTGATGATATAATCTTTGGTTCAACTAATCAAGTGTTATGCAAAGAATTTTCTACCTCTATGCATAATGAGTTTGAGATGTCAATGATGAGAGACTTAATATTCTTTCTTGGACTTCAAGTGAAGCAAATGAAGGATGGAACATTTCTAAACCAAACCAAGTATTGCCTTGAAGTGATCAAAAAGTTTGAAATGGAGAAAATCAAAGATGCTGTAACTCCAATGGTAACTTCAACCTATCTAGATTCAGATGAAAAAGGAAAGAAGGTTGATGAGTCAAAGTTTAGAGGAATGATTGGATCTTTGCTATATTTGACAGCTAGTAGACCAGATATTATGTTGAGTGTGTGTTTATGTGCAAGATATCAAGCAAATCCCAAAGAATCAGACCTCACTGCAGTCAAAAGGATCCTCAAATATCTCAAATTAACTCCAAAAGTTAGTCTTTGGTATCCTAAAGGTGCATCACTTAACATTGTTGGTTATTCTGATTTTGATTTTGCAGGGTACAAATTGGATAGAAAAAACACTAGTGGAACTTGTCATCTACTAGGAAGTTAACTGATCTCATGGCATTGCAAGAAATAATCTTGTGTTGCTTTGTCAACAGCTAAAGCTGAGTACATCTCTGTTGGAAGTTGTTATGCTCAAAGTCTATGGTTAAAACAACAATTGCAAGATTATGGTGTAGAATTAAAGAAATACCTCTGCTATGTGACAACACAAGTGCTATCAATATTTCCAAGAATCCAATAATGCACTCAAGGACCAAACATATTGAGATAAGGCATCATTTCCTTAGAGATCACATTTAATAAGGTAATATCAAAATTGACTTCATTTATACTCACAATCAATTGGCTGACATATTCACTAAACCTTTGGCTAGAGATAGATTCTATACTCTTAGAAACATGCTAGGTATCCTTGATGAATCTAATCTTTACTAGCTTGATTGGTATGTGGTTATCTATGAGATATAGCTTGTTGTTTGATCAATCATCACATATGCTTTAAAATTCCAAGTTGTGCTGCATAATACACTGTTTATTTTGATAAATTCTCTGTAATAATCGATTACCTATTAGAATAATCGATTAAAATCACTTAAAAAGCTTTTCAGAATGAATTTTGAACTCATGTAACCGATTACAGCATCGAGATAATCGATTATTTAGCCTTCGAAAATATTTCAAAAAGCCAAAGTTAACTGGAATAATCGATTACGCCTCAAATTAATCGATTACACATGGTCAAAAATCTTTTCAGAAATAAAATATCACTGGAATAATCGATTACGATGAATGATAATAGATTATCTTGACTGAAAATTTTTGTAAAATTTGAATTCTGTCTGTAATAATCGATTACGTAGAGTAAACAATATATTACAAATCATCTTCTTCAACTGAATCTCACTGAAATAATCAATTACATGTCGAAATAATCAATTATATCTTACAGTCATTTGAATCTCTTATGATTCAAAAGATGGATGGCTTATTGTCCCTATATCATGAGCACAGAGCTGAAACTAATGCAGCTTTGGAAGAGGGTAGAAAGCATAGAAGCTAGGCTTGTGCTTGATGATTTTCCTAACTAATTTAAGCTTCTTGTACTTTCTAACATTGCTCTGGTTTTCTTTTATATTTTTTATGATTAATGTATTGTTCCTCCTTCTGATTAATGAATTTTATATGTTTCTCCTTCTCATTATTTGCTATGTTATTTTTGTCTTTGATAAGCCAAATAGGGGGAGAAATAGAAATATTGATTGACATACTATACTCTGCTGTGCTCTGTTTTTCTGCTAAGTTTTGTACAAACAAAAAAACTAATGAATTATCTAATTAAGGGGGAGCAAATTGAGCAAATTAAATCTAAGGAAGCAACTAAAGCAAGTTAATGATTAATGTTTATGCAAGCATATCTCTTAACACTTGTTCTTGGCAAAGAGACTGATTTGTTTTCAGGTTTACAAAAGTGCAAAGTCTTTTATTTTTCATCCCTCAAAGAACTTCAAAATCTAACAATGGTCAATCAAATATTTGTCATGTTCAAAGCCAAAAAGGGGGAGATTGTTGGATATAGGGGGAGCAACTTGAAGAATGAAGCCTATGAATTAGAAGATTGTTTTGAGCTTTTCGCATGCCTTAAAGATTGAAATCCAAATCCAAGTGTATGAGAAGAAAATCTGTTGATCCTTGCATTTGCATGCATATAATCATTTACATGCTTAAGTGTTCTTATCAAAGGATCAAAGCTATTTCGAAAAAGATCTAAATGGGTAAAGTTTTTGGAAAAATGTAATTTCACTATTTTAATCGATTATCCATAAGATTAATCGATTATTTAGTTCATGTTCAAAACTGGAAAAGCTTTCATGAACAGTTTAATCGATTACATCACAGATTAATCGATTATTTGGCTTGTGTTTACAACTAGAAAAACTTTAATGTACATATTAATCGATTACGCATTTTTATTAATTGATTACATAGTATAATTATAAAATAAGTCATTGCTGCTTTAATTGATTACCATTTATTATAATCGATTACATAAGCTATCTTGAATATCATGTTTTCACTAATTTAATCGATTACCATAATTTGCAATCGATTATATAGGCTATTTTTGAAAAACCTTGCTTCACTACCTTAATCGATTACCGACATAAGAGGCTTTCTGTTATAAAACTTCACTACGTTAATCAATTACAGCTCAGTTAAATCGATTATCTTATTCGTGGTGAAACCCAGAATTCAGCCTTAAAGACTTTAATCGATTAAGTGGTAATTTAATCGATTACATGAGTCATTTTAATCAATTATTGGGCGCGTTTAATC
>PYAF01001184.1:1236705-1277583 GCA_007407185.1 Glycine tomentella
GCCACACTATGACAGGACTGACGTTGAGGAGCTCCGTCAGTGGCGTTGAGGAGCTCCGCCAGGCATTGAGGAGCTCTGCCTCCTGTCATAGATCTGATTGTGCTGATGACTATGTTATGTTGAGGCCAGTGGGCCAAGAATGAGACGTATATACTTGTTTATGTGCTGTGAATCTGTGGGCCAGGGTGGGAATGATTTCTCAAGAACCCTGAGCTTACTGAGATATGTTATCTCACCCCGTGTAGGGCTTATATGATTTCAGGTGATATCTCTGGCAGAGAAGAGCAGTCTTAGGGCAGGAGGCCCAGTTGAGACTAAGCTGTTTGACTTAGAAGCTGGATGACTCTTTTTGTTTTCTTTTGATGTATAGTTCTGTACTCCCTCATGGAGGGCTGATATTCTTTTGTACCACCACCACGGTATGTGTGGGGTGGACTATGGACACTGATATGTACATGTACAGAACTTTGTTATATATGATATGTGACTTTACCCTGAGTATAATTGTCTTATATCTGTTATCTGCCTGTATTATTAAGATGTCTGGCTTTATATGAATGGAGATTTGTATAATTAAGTTGTCTGGCTTGTTGTTATATGTTTTGATAAAAAAACTGGATCAGCAGGGGATGGTAGTGTAATTTCGTAGAATTGTGCTTTACAGTTTGATTATTCCATACATAATGAATCAAGAAAAACGATTCTGCACTTCCGCTGACTACTATTTTATGATAATTGCGCGCTAAACTGATATTATTAATGTTAACGCACCGGAGGCCTACGGGGTGTTACACAATAGTTCTTTATTACTGGATGACAAGATTAAGAACTTGTTTTATTGCAAAATCATTTCCATTGCAAAAAGTTTTATAAGTTTATTTAACACACTATTCAATCCCCTTTCTAGTGTGCTTTATTGTATTTTATTTTTTACCCCCATTTCCAAAACGGAAACATGATTCCGTTTGTTTTGTGCCAAGGGAAAATTTAGAAATACAATGAAAAGACACCCACATGGGTAGTGCCAATAGCCAATGTGATAGTACCAATAGCAATACCCAAGATGTTTCAACTCACAAATAAAAAAAAAAAAGGCTCATATAAGGGAGAGGAAAAAAGACTCATGCTATTGACACCCTTTCCATCATTCTACCCCGTGGTTATTTTTTGTTTGAAGGAATTTCTATTCTAACCTTCTCATCTCATCCCCCACTCTCCAAGCATCCCTTCAATCTTACCTCCTTATCTTCTTCGATCTTTAAACATCATTTTACTTTCTTTTATAAGTATTGTTCTTGTTTGTTGTCTTTTCTATATTAGTTTTCACACCTCCATTACTTATACTCCAACAATATTTTGTTTATATTTTATTTTGTATGTCACCAATTTATCGAAAATTAATTTCCTAGATAAAGGTACACAACAAAACTAATTTTTGTTGTGTATCTTAATAAAATCATGTCAAAATACATGACAGAAACTAAATTAATTTCATCGTATCACTACTACATAAAGAGATTTTTAAGACGGTTATTTGACCCCTTTAAAGACGGTTGTTGACCCGTCTTTGTATCTAGCGACTTAGAAAGTCGGACATGTGAAGACGGTTGTCGGACCGTCTTAAATGCTTTTTTTAATTTTTTTCCAGTACCTTTTCTAAGACGGTTATGTGACTCAACCGTCTTAGAATGTTTCCATTCTAAGACGGTTTCAGCTCATAACCGTCTTAGAAAGTACTTTTAGAAAAAAAAACTGAAGCAGATTCTAAGACGGTTATCAAGTGTAACCGTCTTAAAATGAGTACATACTGAGACGGTTATAGACCACAACCGTCTTCGTATCTGAACATTCTAAGACGGTTATCTGCATAACCGTCTTAGATTCTGGAGTAATTTCTTGATGGAAAATAGCATAAAAAGTAGCAGCAATCAACAAAAAAATTCCTTCAAGCTTCTCTCCTGCTCTTCTACCTCAAACAATTCCTGACTGTCACAAAATGCATAAAAAGTTTAATAACACAATCAACAAAAGAATGATAACATAGATCCTACGAGCAAAAATAACCATCCTTCAAGCTAATAGGTTGCCAACACATAGGACACTGGGAGCTTCTCTGACACCTGGAAACAAGAGCCAATAGCAAAGGCTAGAGTATATTCTTCCATTTTATTTTATTTTTTTTGTTTATGACGAGAGAAACTTTTAATGCATTAACTATTAAGAGATACAGATATAACAAGAATATCTTCAACAGTGAAATGACCCTCCTTCCACTCAAATCCATACTACAAATTTATAGGCCAATTGACTAATTTTCCAGCCAAAACAATTAGCAAAGTCCAATCTCAGATCACAAGTCATAACTCATAACCAGTGTCAATGGCCTTAACATTGATGAAAGTCAAGAGAACCAAAGTATAGGTCACCATTCCAATTCATAATATCAAAGAAGTCATTGAAATTATGATTTTCACGAAGACTCCATCATTATAAGGCACCACAGATTATGTCTTTATGCAGGAACTGAAATATAATATATATATATATATATATATATATATTATATATATATAAATTAAAAGGCACCACAGATTATGCCTTTATGCAGGAACTGAATTCACATGTATCTTTCATCCATACTGATAAGATTTTACTTCCAAGTACTTTTACTTATAAAGGGCACCAAGACCCAGATGTTGTTGATGAAGGTAAATTTGATAGTTCTAGGATATTTTTCATACTGAGATCGGTGTGAATTATGATAGAAAAAGGAGGGGAAGTGGATTTTAAGCGTAAGTAGAAATTCAATTAGAAATTAAAATTGAAGGAACTATAACATGGGACATTGACGGAAGTCAAACCTGTGTTAGATGGATTCTGGGAAAACATACACAAATAGAAGTTTGAATTTTAAGTGATTAAGCATATGAAAAATTAATGGATATTAAGATGTACCATTCGAGAATGCACTGCAGGGGAAACTCATGCTTGTAGGTAGTGACCTGAAAAAAGCAAGAGAAACAAAAGAAGTAAGCAAATCTGTTTTTCAAGCAAGCCATATTGATGCCAGGGATCACCCCCAATCTTCTTGTTCATAAGATTAATACTTAATATAACCAATATTACCGCGTCAATGAATTAAGAAAAAATGAAAACAAGAATAAATTTTAAAGAAGTAAAATAAACTAGCAGTTTTGTAGGTGTGTTCAACATAAATCACATTATAAAACACGCAACATAATTCAACATAGATCATATAAGTGTTTTATCCTTTTTTTTCCTCACTTTAGTTTTTATATATTTCAATTTATTTTATTGTGTTCTTAAAAATATATATATTTTATGATGATGTTTATAATTTAATTTGGGATCTGGTGAATATACGGTGATGTTTGTAATTTAATTTTAGATCTAGTGAATAAATTGTGATTTATCCAAATTGATGAAATAAATCAGATGGCTAGATACAATAATGGAGAAATGGGGAAAGGGGGCTCAGAATTCATAAGCAAAGCAATAGGAAAGAAGATGGGTCTTTTTTTTGTTTTAAAAAAATAATCCAATGTAATTATTTTTATAGTACATCCACACTTATCTCAAGAAAAAAATACAGCTTATGACTAAGATGTTTTTCCCACCGTGAGAGACTTGATTGGCTCTTCCACAATAACATGCTTCTATGTTCAAGTCTAAAAAGCCATAATAGGTGTTACTCTTTCAAAAAAAAAAAAACCTTCATGCTATAATTTCGTTTCCTAGCAGGCTAGCACCCAACTTTGGAGCAATTTATTTGAGACTGCTTTTTCACATTTAATTTAAATTAAATATTTTTCTCCTATTTTATGTAAACATTTAAATAAAGAAAAATAAATACAAAAAATCGAGTTAAGAGAAAAGTGAATTATAAGAGGAGTGTAGTATTGTTTTTTCATCAAACTTTATGAATTAAAAATAAAGTTATATATATGTGTGTGTTAATGTTACTCATTTATTTTCAATGAGACAACTTTAAGCTTGCTTGCTAGGATGGAAGAAAAAAAACATCAACAATAATTTGTACCTTGAATATGCTATCAGTTATCTGAGAATATATAACCAAACATGATGGTTAAGAGCCAGGAACAAACATTAACTCACAGTCTGAAATGTGTTGGGTTGAATACTAGATGGCATCACTTGCTTCAAGCTTTCATATGTGGAAACCTATAGTTGGTCACAAGAAAAAGCAATAAATAAAACCTTAGTTTCTGAAGAACTTACAAAGGCAATCATAGAAGACCAAGTAATATTAACAAAGGGGGATTGAGAGAAAACAACAATAACAACAGACTTGCTCTCAGAGTAAGAAATTAAAATCCTCATGGGAGTCATGAATCTTTAGTAGTAGGGTCACACTTTGCAGCCAACAAGGAAAATAATGAATTTTCAGCATTTGTGATTTGTGAGAGGATTGGGGGCTTAGGGCACTGGTAGGTGCAGACCCTTGGATGTTCTGCAGTGCTATAATTAGGGGAGACTTTCCAAACTTAATGAGTTAACAAGAGTGTGGATTCATGGACTGAATTAATCGGACAGGGTAAACAGATGGCCTAAATCATATTGAGCGGTGCACAACAGCCAGCTCCAAACAGAGGCCTTTTATGGCCTTACCAACCAGCACAATATAGAAGAGCCTATAGTAAGAAATTTCATGAAAATGTACTAGTCTGGCACTAGAACAGCATACCTTTGTTTTAAATAGCACATAAGCAATACCCTTCCAACATTAAGATGAGGATCTCGAACAACTCTGACAGCTTCTATACTTGATTCCAGGTTGGATATACCACAAAATAACTTATAAAGCTCTTCATCCTGCAGAAAAGGATGATATCATAAGATCCATTAGATAACAATGATGCAATTGTGAAAGGTTAACTTATTAGGCGAGGCATGTACCATAAAGGTCCCCTAAAGCTAAAACCAATAATCACGAGTCTAAATGGTTTAAATCTGTCTAGCAGACATTGAAACAATATAGACAAGAGGGGAAGCATAAGGCCTATAATCTTTTTTTATTTAATTGTACCATTATATTTCTTGTCTTTTGCTTTTCAAGAAATTTGCATGCAGGACATGAAAATTTTGTGGACTAGCTAATATGTAGGTCAAAATGATGGCTTTCTCCTTGGCCTTGATTGAGGAATTTGAAACAAAGGAATTTGAAGACCTTCTTGATGATATGTATAACTTGGCCTTGATGGCAAAGAGACATTAGGAAGAGGAGGCTCACTAGCTCCAACTTTAAGCAATTGCTTGTAGTACTGAGCAAACAGAGTAGTCCCAATATCCATTTTTCCGCCTATGTTTGTATAACCGCCTGCATATCTTTGATAAAAGTGAAGGAAAATGTCCATCAGATTCACTTCCTCTAATGTAGCTGCAAGGACAAATGATCAGCCGTTCTTATTGAGGAAAGAAAAGTATCCCAAGTACAAATTATCAGAATTTAATATTTTTACAAAAATTACTAACATACACTGTACCAGAGCATTTGCCTTGCCAAACTGCATCATTTATTTTCTCCTCTCTCATTTTCTCAAGGACAGATGTCCCTAATCCTGTGCTTGGCAACTCAGTTTTCCAACTTTCTCTTTTAGATTTACTATCAAATTGCAACTTATCCACAACCTATGAGCTCAGTGACCAGATTAATAAGCAAATCAGTCAGCATCAGTGATCTATGGTTTAAAGAAAGTAGAAAATGGTTAAAACTATGTGTACATCCTGATGACCCAGTTATTAACATGTTCAAAAAAAAGGAATCCCCAATGTTATTTTTGACACTCAGGTCCAGAAACAAATCATAGCACTCATCTACCTCTTGAGGAACTAGAAACATACCATGAATTGAACTCTTTTTGGAATTGACAAATAATGTTATTGGACAAATCCAAGAGATTTCTTTACCTCGTGCACCCTTAATTCACTGATTAGTTCTCAATACAATTTTGCTAATGAAACTTGTTCACAACTTTATTTCACTTCCATTTTTACCCCCATACCAAACTTATCCTAAGGATGAAGGTTAAGCAATGTGAAAAACCTATTTTCACCCCAAACTTTAAAAGGATACCAAACTAAAGTTTGAGTTGATATTCCATCGCAGGAAGATAATGAGTGAGGCTGTGAGAGCCAGTAAATCCTTTCAAAAACTCGATTTTCATATTTATCCTGTTCCTATCTAATGTTACCTTGTCTCTTCCATTTAGTGATTGACTCAATGTAATACAATAATACAATTCTAGATAACTGGGTCTTGTAACCAAAATAGCATAGACTGGTTCAAATTCTCTCATCTCAAAATTTCTGCAAATCCAAAAACCGAACTAACCACTATTTTAATAAAGGAACATGCAAAGTGCATATACGATATCCGAGAATCAAATCAAACTGATTGCCACTACTCAAATAAATCACAACAAACAAAACCAGAGCTTGATGAAAGAAACAAAGACATGCAGGCAGTTATACAGATCATCAAGGCACGTTTTTATATCAAAGGCACGTTTTTATTTCGAAAGAAACCAAAGTTTCCCAGGATAAAAGACACGTTTTTATTTTGAAAGGCAATGACGTTTAGTGCAGTATGAAGATCTAAACTTCTATTCTTCAAGTTCACAAAGAAATCCAAACAACTGAACAATAGAACCACTAGCACAGACAAATAATTAAGCCTTGTCTGTTCACTGTTTTCAAACTTCAAAGAACAAGAAATAAGCGGAATGCAAAGCAATTCATCAATGCCACCTCCGAACTCAAAATCGAGACCTAAATCAAATGGACTTGGAAACGAGTTAATCACTCAAAGACGAAGCAAAACCCTAAGCTCAAATAGAGAAATGAAGTGGCTGGCATAACCCAATAAGAATAGCGAAAGTGGCGAAACAACGCTAGGGTTTAGGAGAATCGAAAATTAGAGGCAAGAGAAAGGACCTTTGGAGATTGGAAAGGGAGGTGCGGCGGAGATGTGGAGGCAAGTGGTGGCGGAGGCACGGTCAGCCATGGTTGATCTTCGAGTCTCTCTGATGTGGAGCTCGTAGTTGGCATGTCGCTTCAGCTCTGGAAGAGCTCGTCTTCGTCGTGCTCGTCGACATCCTAGCGGTGTATTTGAGTTATTTTTTGAGTATTTCATTTTTTATAGGAATGAGAAGAAGACTAATTTTAAAGACGGTTGTGAAAACACCGTCTTTGAATATTTGAATTTTAAGATGGTTATAATAAGACCGTCTTCGAATACTTGATTTTTAACGCGGTTTTAAAAAACCGTCTTTGAACACGCACCTTCTAAGACGGTTATTACATAACTGTCTTTATACATCTCCTATTATTTACAAAATTGCCACCGCCTAACATTCTAAGACGGTTTTCGGGGAACTGTCTTAGAAGTGTGTCATAAAAGACTATTTTTATAGTAGTGTATAGTCATATAAAATTAATTTACCTTGTCCCTCACTATGCGAATGTATGGAAGAGGGTCATGTATAAATTTTATCCTTATATATGTAAAGAGTTTGTTTTAGAATTTAAATTGATGAACAATTGATCACCAAGACACAATTTTACCGTTGTGTTAGGACTCATCCTCATGTGTGTAGTCATATATAGTAAAATCTAATTTCTTTTAAGAACATTTTAAGAACAAAACATTTGACACTTACTGGGACAAAGTTTTGTTGTTGTAGTTGTAAGAAAAAAATTGAGCAAAACAAAAATTAAACAATAGGGTCAATAGCATGGGCTGGAAAAAAATGTGGCTTAGAAGGGCCACCCCACTAGCTAGTATGAGTGTGTATTTCAAAAGCCCAAAAGAGAATAGAAAGATGAGGTGAATGTGAATGCCTCAAGTTCTTCCTTCCGCAGGTTCCTCCAACTTCCAAGTGATTGACATCGGAAATTGAGGGGTGACAGCGTATCGTGCGCACTGCTGTCCTTTTTTTTGGCCTATCTTTTGTTGAGTCATGTGCGAATGCACTCAAGCACATGGCTTACCCTTCTTTCCCTTTCAATTATATAGCCCTCCCTCTTTGGGACCCCACTCTTAACCACCCCACCCATGTGATCGGCCTCCATTTGCACCCCTCTCAAAATTACTAATCTCTCCTCCTTATTTTCTCACTAATCTTATACCATTAGCTACTAGTTTCTACCAACCGGGGGTGGAAACTAAAATAGATTATCATATTTAAAATCCGATAGTGTCTCCAACAAAATTACCATAAAGAAGAAAAGATGTGGGAAACAAAAAAAAAGTTACCAGGTTCTCACATCACATGCATGCATTTTTTGGTCTCATTGCAAATTTCCTCTTCAACAACAAACAACCACAGTAGTAATAATAAATGCCTCTTGTTGCTTGCACCACAGACATGGTTTCCCATGCCACTTCTAAATGATTTTCAAATCATGAATTGATATAGTTCTGTTGATTCCTTCACAACATGGGCTTTTCATAAATAAAATTATAATCCAACTTTTTTTTTACTTTTAAGTTAATTATGTTTTAAAATTTCAAATTAACACATTATTTTTTCATACTGACTTTATGTTTTAGAATTATGAGCTTTGTTATTAGTATCATCACTTTGGGTTATGTTATCCAAAATAACTTTAAAATATCATGTTATTTAATATTTAGAAAATTTATTTAAAAAACTAAAAAAATTAGTAGATATTTTTCATTATTTTTTTAGATGTGTAGAAAGAGTGAAGAATATTTATTGTTTTGTAACTTGCATTATAGAAAGCTATGTAATCTTTTATTTTTCAGCGATGCAAAAAGAGGTTAAGATCACAAATATAACATGGAAAAGGTATTATATGATATACAAGATACATTGATTTATATAATAGTATAATTTTATTAATTAATTCAAATTAACAATTAATTTAAGTAGAGGGGAGAAAAGGAATTATGACTCGATTGACATTAATGCTTCCCTTTCTGTCACTGTTTATTAGTAGATTGATTAATTTATTCTTTTAAGTTGGCAACTTGCAATGAAATTATATATATATATATATATATATATATAATGTTTTTATACTTTTTATAAATATATAATTTTTTTCTGTAGAAAAATAATATTTCACGCGTACGAAACATATGTATTTTATATTGTTAAAATTTTTATCATAACATCACATTACTTTTCCCCTATAATGATTTTACATATACATTTATTTTCTCTCCCAATATTTTAAGAGTCATGTATTGTACTTTTTCAAGAATAAATATACTCAACAGCCAGTAAATAAAATAAGATAATTGAATGGTGCAAAAAATTGGGATAAGATGGTAGCATAGATTGCAATGAATCAAAGGTACAACAAACTCACGCTATCATGAAAAACCGGTACACATAATAAATACAATACTACTATTTATAATAAATAATACACAGTGGGGAATCCAAAACTTCAATTATCCAATCTGCTGCTGGCTTCAAAGTTAAAAGCCAACCGCATCTATTTATAGCCCATTCAACCGCTGCATCTGAATCAAACCAAACTTATAAACCATTTAGGCTCTCTTAAAACAAAGGTCCCTCAAACCACTTTCCCCACACTCTTTAGTGTGTCTTTTTTTTCTTTTTTTTTTTTTTTTTGCTCTCTTTCCCCACAAAGAGGTCTTGGACCCTTCTTTTGTGTAGTGCAATTAATGACCATGGCTAAGCTTTTCTGTGTTATGCTTCTGGCACTCCTTGGCATTTCCATGATCACAACTCAGGTTAATTAGTCCCTTCTCAAATAATTCATTATTATACACTAACATGTTACATGTACGTACCATTGTTTTTATGCTATTTGCTCTAAGTGTGAACCTTGCTTTGAATTAAAATTTTTGCCATATGGTTTCAGGTTATGGCAACAGATTCTGCTTATCACTTGGATGGAGTCAGTATTTCTTCCCTTTGTTTTGAGCATTTTTCAACTTTTCTTTGTCTCCTAATTGTTGAGAAATTATTATATAGTTTGAGATCATATGGTCTGGTTAATCTCTAAATGACACGTAATTACATTATTATTTTTTAAATTTATAAGAAAGAGTTAATAACATGTCACTTGTAGATCAGCCAATTAAAAAACATGTAGTCCGAGACTATATACCAATTTCTCGTGATTAGTGGACATTTTGCAAAACTGAAAATTCATATCTTGAGTCTTGACTATATTTTTTTTCCATTAATTTTCAGAGGAATTATGGACCTGGGAGTCTAAAGAGCTCACGTGAGTAATCACACTCCATTTTTTTTTGCACACTAAGTTGTCTTATTTGTATACCATGACTCATGAACCTAGAGTTGCTGCAGATTTACCGATTGATATAATATTTTCATGTCATTTGCTTTCAATTATGTGAATTAAGTGCGATCTAATGGTTTACATTTCTGAATTTGGTTTGATATATCAGAGTGCCCTTCTGAATGCACAAGAAGATGTAGCCAGACACAGTACCACAAACCGTGCATGTTCTTCTGCCAAAAATGCTGCAAAACGTGCCTTTGTGTTCCTCCTGGCTACTATGGGAACAAGTCTGTGTGCCCCTGCTACAACAACTGGAAGACCAAGCGTGGAGGACCCAAATGCCCTTGAAAATGGAAATTATAAGCATATTTCACCTACAATTTCATAAATACTACTCAAAGTGGAACTATAAATTATATATATATGGTCATTTCTATGTTTTGGGCAGCACCTACTACAATTGGGTTGTCACTAAGACTAATACCATCTTGTTCTCTACCATGAAATTAGTTCAATTATTAATTTCATGAAGAAACCAATATGTTACTCCCTTTCCTAAACAAGTATGAGAGGGGTGTTCTTCTGATTAGTCAAATATCTTTGTCATTATATTTTTTTAGTTTTATATATAATGAAGTTATTTTATAATTTTTGTCTGATATAATATAATGTATTATGACAGACATGTCATGTAGGTAAGTAAGAGGATCTGTAGATCCAACCTATGTCAGCAAAAAGAAAAATCTGTAGATCCAACCTTATTTTAATTCTTGTATCTCTTGATTCTCTTCAGTTCCCTATACTTGCGTGTAGAATCTGGCATCTGCATCAGAAGTAGCAGGGCCATAGTGCATCAGTGATTCTTACAAATATGACACATGGGATGTACAAAATATATAATAAGTAGTCTTAAATATTTTTTTATTCTTGTAATTTAGTGTTTTTGTTCGTTCTTGTAATTTTTTTTTATAGTTTTTATTAATTATGTTTATTTTATTTTTCATTCTTATGCTTTAAATAATATTTTTTACTGTTCAAAGGATTATTTAAAGCATTTTAAGGACTAAAAACAAAAAAAAAATATAATATACAAGGACAAAAAATAAAAAAAATGTTATATTAAAAGGACTAAAAAAGTATTTAAACTTAAAAAGAAAAAGCTTTTTTAATATGTTTTTATTCTTTATATTATATACATTTTTTAGTTTTGGTCCTTGTAAAACTTTTTTGAAAAAATTATCCTTTTAAAATTTATATTTTGTAGGAGTTATAAGATAAACTTGGTGGTGAAGAGAGAATGGAAAGGAGAGAAGAAGTGCGTTCGAAGTTTTCACTAACAAAAACCAACAACTAACAATTAAGTGAAACAAAAAACATATAAGAATAAATAAATCTATTTGATCTTTAATAAATTCTTTTTTAGTCTCTCAAATTGAAAAACAAAAATAATTAGTCCGTCAAATTTTAAAATAGATATTTTTATTCTATGAAGACAGACAACATTAATGGAAGTGGTGATTAGGGATGACAAGAAACCCCCATACTTGTGAGGACACTCCCAAACCAATCCTAGCTTTGATGCAAAATATTTGCTTTGACTAGATACGAGTATTACCTAACTTTTTAAAATGGGGACATGGATGGGGGTGGATATATAACTACATGTCTCGTCCATGTATTTGTCCCCATCCTCGAAATATATGCTCATTATATTTTCCTTATTTATTTAATCTTTTTTATAAAACTTGTTTTTTATTATAATAGGTTGAGTTTATGTTATAAATCATTGCATTTTTAAGACTTATTCAATTTGATGACATCTAAAATGTGTTTTAAATTTAAAATTAGACAAAAATATGTAGAAATTATATTGTTATAAAGTAGTAATCATTTTTGGTAGGTAAAGATGGGGATGAGGTGAGTATATCTAACCTCGAACAAGGACAAGAATGAATACAAAATTTTATCTCCATTGGAGACCATGGATGAGAATGGTGTTGGGGAGCGGAGCAAGGATGAGAATAGGAAACGATGCACTCATTCTCAACCATGCCTAGTGAATAGGTAGTGTTTAGGATGGGTATATCTCAAATGTTGATTGTGTCATGTTACGGACCACTTTTCATCACTTTATATTTAAAAACATTTCATTAATACTCTATATGTTACATTAACATCTCCTTAATGTTTGAAACATTACACTGATACATTTTTTTATTACACTAATCTCTATAAGGGAGATTATTATAATGGCTAAAAATTAGAAGATATTTGTGTAATTTTCTAAAACTTTAGTGATTAATATGTATATGTATATGTGTATATTTTTAAAATAGCGGCACACATGGAGGGAAGACTTTTGTTCAGTAGTATATATAGATATATCGATATATAAATGGTTTTACTGAAGATTTGTTTTTGTTTTGAAAAGTTTTTTATATTGGACTGTACGTTGAAATAATTAAACTGGAGAATTGCTTTTCTAATCGCACAATTGCTAGTCTCACCCCTATGCGTTTAAAATCTCTTTTATTTCTAATATACCCTTTTTACAAATGTATAATGGAAATATATTTTTGTTGTGTATCTCAATTGAGATATATAGCGAAAATATATTTTCATTATGCATATGCAAATGACACAACAAAAATACGATTCTATAATAGTATTCTTATTCAACTTTAATGAAAACATGATGTTGTATTTTTTACGAAATGTAATCACATTTATTTGAAATATAAAAAAAAATATCTTTGTGAATGTACACAAGTGGGAGAACAAAAGGAGGTAAGAGGCTCAAAAGTGAAACAACCAGGCACAATAGGGCTCCAAAATGGAAGGAGGAGTGTGAGGAAGTAAGGAGAAGTAGGGTTGCAAGGTGTGTGTGAACTGAGAAAGGGAAGAGGGAAATCTGACAGGGGTAGGGATGTCTTTGACATTAGTTTTTAAAAGTAAAGGGTGAGAATAACAATTAAACGGATGAGAGTAGTAACCCGGAAGACAAACTACTTACATCCGCTATCACTTTCTAGGCCCAACTATTTTGCTTGGGCAAGCCGAAAGACTGAGTAACCCAACAAAAAGAAAAGGTACTTCCTATATTTACTCCCTTTTTGCTTATCCACTCTCTTTTTTAAGTAAATAGGGAAGTGAATTTTTTGGAAAACAAATTGAAAAGGAAAGTGGATAAGCAAAAAAGGGGAGTGAATATAGCAACTGCCAAAGAAAAAGAAAAAAGTGAACTTATTATTGGTTTCTGGCAAATATGAGACCTTAAAAAGGAGTGACACGTCGTTATTACTTATTACCATTATTTATTGAGACAACCAGAAAAAAAAAAAAAAAACCATTATTTATTGAGACCACTCTTTCTTACGAACTAAGAGAATGTAAATTTTGTTATTATTATGACGTTCTTCTGCCCAATAGGCAAATTAGACAATGTGATTAAGTTGTCATTTCAATTTTCCTGGCCCATAAAAGATAAGATGAGAAACTTCAGTAATGAAAAGTTTCTTGACATGGTGTCGGTTGACACGTGACACCTTATCATCCTGTGTTTGGCCGAAAAAAGTTCCCTAATAATTTGCTTTGTTTTGTTATGCATACGAAAAAAGTAAATAGTTAGTAGCAGAAGATAATTAGTAAAAGGAAGTGGTCCATTAGTTTATTCTAGAGATATTGTATGGAATTTATGTGAAACAAAATGTAATAGGATTAGGAGCTCATGGTATTCCTTAATTTCATAGTATTTTCTTTTTTCTGACCTACCAAAAAAATTGAGAAAGTGTCAAAATGATGTGCCCATTAAGCATGCAGCATACTTTATTAGTTTAACTATAAGTTCTAAAAATATAAATAAGTTGGTGTATAAAGTTAAGAATAAGGTTCTTTTCCCCTATTGTGCGCTTACTTTACAGTTGTCTTGTTCATTTACTGCATGAACCAATTGCAATAAAAACCATAGGTTATTATTTAGAGCATGTATTCAAAGCCTTGTTTCTAGTTAGATTTAATTTCTCTCTTTTTTAGGTGGAAATTTATACTCTTATTCCTAATAGCACCTAGAAATATCCAGTGAAATAGTACAAAACTATCAAAATCGTGAAAAAATAAAGTCTCATTCACTCTACGGCGTTGGCAAGTTGCCAACCATCCCTAGTCAATCCATTGTTGCTTCATGGTAAGATTATTTTCCACAATCCTTGTGCAAATCAAGATTTTGACTTTTAGCCAAAAATTATTTGACACAATACGACACCCTAGTACTTCAAATTTCAAACTTAATAATTTCCTAATTGTTGGCATAAAACCTAATCAATGTAAACTGAAAACAGTGTATGTAATAGCTATGTACTGCCATAAAATAATTTTATATTAATTAATTTTAAATTATCATATATAATAAATTTATTAAATTTTATATTAATTAATTTTAAGTCATATTAATAATAAAAATTTAATGTATAGAACAATTTTACATCATTATCTAATCATATCTTACTGTTTAAATTATTTTAGAATAATTTAAAATTAATAAACTTATCAAACATAATAGATTTAATGACTTTATAAATCTTTTTACATTTTCAATGTAAGTATAACTATTTTTTTCTAATATTAATTTCTGACTAGGTAATAATATTTTTCATTTATTTTTAATTAGTTAATAATATAATTTTTTATACCGAAATTAAACTCAAGTTATATTTAAGGTGTAATGTGATAACTAAGTCAGAATCAGACAGAAAGAGTGTTCCCTACTTCCTTTAATTTCTCATTATGAACCGCCATAAATGAGAATATAAATATTTAAGAATATAAATATTTTAAGAACTCTAGTAAGTACTAGTAGTTCTATACATTTATTTGATGGGTATTTGAATCCGCAAGAAAAGGTTGAGAATGGAAGAATAAATGAGTGTGATGAAACTCGCATTTCGCAATTCTCACACGTTGGGCTCGCACAGCTAAACAAAACATAAACCTTTGCTAAGAAAGTTTCTTCCTTTTTCTCTTCTGCTGTTTGAATGTGAAGACACAGCACAGTGATGAAGTGAAGTGCTGCATCAACCTCAATGATCTCAGGTACCAATTCTTGCTCTACCCAACAACTTCGTTTCATTGAAAAATTCTTGTCTACTCAGATGCCAATTGCTCTTCAATTTTCTTGGGTTTCTTATGGTTTTACATCCTAAGATTGCTTTTTGGAATGCTGAAGCTGACAACTTTTTACTTTGGGTGTTTTTTTGTTGCTAGTTTTGGACCTTTTGGTTTGGCTCAAAAGGTTGAATTTCAAAGAAATTCTTGGTTGATGGTTGATGCTGTCTCATCAGTGTGTTCTATAAGAAGTTGGGGTTTTGCCATCGCTATGTATGTAGCAAGTCATTGCATTTGAGAACTGTTGGAGATCTTCTCCAACATTGTAGAAGGTTGAGAAGACATTAGTTGATGGGCATGGTTTTTTGTGTTCGAGGGATTTGAGCTTTGGATGCAGATTGAAGAGGGCTAACTGTTAAACTGTTAAATCCATAACTCCCATCAAGGTTTTTGCTTTGTGTGTTTGTGGAAATAGCATACCCTTTGAGCTGCTCGGTCTATTTTCTTCTGGTGTCTTGATCTATTTGCTGGAAGGTTCATTGGACCTTGTTTGATCTTCAACAATGTCAGAGAAGATCATGGTTAACTCAAGGTTTATATTTTGTGTGATGATAATTTCTATGTTCCTTTTGGTCCTGTCTTCCATTTTCCTACTCCAGTTTAGTAGTCATTCTTTGATACCTAGATCAGTGTTAGAACTTATTCTTGTTAATAATGCGTCGCTTTACTTCATGCCCAATTTGAAGAGAGAACAAATTTTACTCCCTCCCTCTGGGGATTCAAAATTTCAATCACAAAAACCCAGAGAATCTGACTGTCATGCTTCCGATTTGAGCCAGAAAACAACTTCTGTAGGACAGCAGATGAATATGGCATCGCACCCAACTTGGCCATTATTGAAAGTATTCATGTATGACTTGCCTCCAGAATTTCACTTTGGGTTATTGGGTTGGAAGGGAAGTGTGAATCAGACATGGCCCGAGGTGGATAACCCCGAGCATATCCCACGCTATCCAGGTGGTCTGAACTTGCAGCACAGCATGGAATACTGGATCACCCTTGATCTTCTGTCATCAAAAGTTGGCCAGCCTTGCACTGCAATTAGAGTGCAGGATTCAAGTCAAGCAGATGTTATTTTTGTGCCATTTTTCTCATCGCTGAGTTACAATAGGCATTCCAAGCTTAATGGAGAGGAGAAAGTTAGCCTTAACAAAAGGTTACAAGACAGATTAGTACAGTTCTTAATGGGCCGGAAAGAATGGAAACGTTCAGGAGGGAAGGATCATCTAATTGTAGCCCACCATCCTAACAGCTTGTTGGATGCAAGAAGAAAGTTGGGTGCTGCTATGCTTGTACTTGCTGATTTTGGAAGGTATCCGATTGAATTAGCAAATATCAAGAAAGATATAATAGCTCCCTACAGGCATCTAGTAGGCACCATACCAAGAGCCGAATCGGCGTCATTTGAAAAACGTACCACACTGGTGTATTTCCAGGGAGCAATATACAGGAAAGATGTGAGTTTCTACCACACTCATGTTATCTGTTTAATGCATTGTTACCTTATTATGGAAAAATTCTCACACTGACTTGTGATACGATCCCCTTCCTTTTTCTTATTTTTGCGGTAACTCCATCTATGATTAAATTGGCTATTGATTATGCTCATTTAAGATTAGCAAAATGCCTCTGTTCCGTTGTATCAAGTATTGGCATGATGTCAAGGTGCTTTAGCTTAACTTGTTACTAGGTGGAATTCAGAATTAGCAACAACTTCCTCGTTGTAACATGCATATATTTTTTGGCTTAGAAAGTAGATCTCAGAAACACTCACATTTCAACCAGTAGGTAACTCACTCATGTCATCTAGAGAACACACACACACCACCTTGGGTACCTGGGGCTTTTTTAAGGTGGGATTTGATCCCAGGAACTTGTATTCACTGATTCACCCTGGCACCTTCTTGTAACAAATTTGATACGAGCATTGAGAACTGGCACATGAGTGACATGACAAATATTGTCACCCAGCCGCTTTTAGCCACAAGCACCATATCCTTCACGTCATTGATATTACATTATTAATTACAAAAAAAAAAAAAAAAAAAAAAAAAAAAAACCTTCAACTCCACCTTCTATGGCATAATGGCACTAACTGCACCTCTCTCAAGATGTCAATCATAGATCATATTTTTCATTGAACTTCAAAAGGCTTTCACGATGTACATAGCAGTGTCACTGAGCTCACTATAATGCATTAGTTGAATATATAATAATGTAGAAGTTTAATCAGCTCAGGTATGTCAATATATAGCTTCTATACAAGCCTTCAATTCTGAGGTGGTATAAGAGAATGTTACATTTTTCATGCTGGCAAATGTAAGAAAGCACTTTGGTGGTTTGTTTCTAAACAGTTTTATTGAATTATTTTCTTTTGACATCTACGAACAATATATATAATAGGCACATGATTCAGGTTCAATTCATGGGAATACTAAAACACATCCTGCTAAGATTGGTTTATGAGAATCATTGCGATGACGTAATTTCTGCAGTCTTTCCATGGATACTAAATTCCTAATCAATTTTATTGTATTAATTCTAGATGTTCCAAATAGTCTATCTTCATTTTAAATAGTTAAATTATCATATTGAAACTCTAGGGAGGAGCCATTCGCCAAGAACTGTACTACCTCCTCAAAGATGAGAAAGATGTTCATTTCACATTTGGGAGCATAGGAGGAAATGGGATTAATCAGGCAAGCCAGGGCATGGCCTTATCGAAATTCTGCCTCAACATTGCAGGGGATACCCCATCCTCAAATCGCCTTTTTGATGCAATAGTAAGCCACTGTGTTCCTGTGATCATCAGTGATGAAATTGAGCTACCCTTTGAAGATGACTTGGACTACTCTGACTTTTCCATAATTGTCCATGCCTCTGACGCCATGAAGAAAGGCTATTTGCTGAATCTCCTTCGTTCAATCAAGCGTGACGAGTGGAACAAGATGTGGGAAAGATTGAAGCAGATTACACACCACTTTGAGTATCAGTATCCATCCCAACCTGGGGATGCAGTGAATATGATATGGCAGCAAGTTGAACATAAGATATCTTCGATAAGGTTCAATTTGCACAGGGAAGAACAGATACCAGAGATCTCAGCTTCGTGTTAAGACTAACTGAAATGCTGAGATTCTGTCACATTAGAATCTGCTGACCTTGGTCTCAGTCAAGTTCAACATGCCAGTGGAACACACAAACCTAGTCTTATTTGTTTTGCCACTAGCAAGCTTCTTTTTCTTCCTTTTAATTTTTTCTTTTTACTGAATAACACATATTGTTGATGAAAAATAGATTTTATATTTTAATGTCGAAGCATACCTCATTATTTGTCCTCTTCTTGGCATATGAATCTTAGGAAAAACAGAGAAAAAAAAATAATTGAAATATACTAATAGTTTAGAAGTTGTTTATTATTATTCAATCATAAATTGTCTTTTCTTCAAAAAGAAATCATGAATTGTTGTATATTTAAAAATTATTTTTTTAATAATTTCAAAAAGAAATCATGAATTGTTGTATAATTAAAAATTGTTTTTTTTATAATAATTATTTTGAAAGTCAT
Organism: Glycine tomentella; assembly: GCA_007407185.1. Classification (NCBI taxonomy): domain Eukaryota; kingdom Viridiplantae; phylum Streptophyta; class Magnoliopsida; order Fabales; family Fabaceae; genus Glycine; species Glycine tomentella. The sequence continues at coordinate 1,255,721 of PYAF01001184.1, forward strand.
ATTTAAAATAATTTTTTATTAGTTCATTTATAATGACAATGTATTGAAATTAAATTATAAAAAAAAAAAAAACTAAAATTAAATCACAAATGATCGGTAATTTCGGTAATTTGTTTTTCCTAGAGAACCATTATCAATTTATCACTAATGCTGTGATGGTATAATAGTTTACTAGTCACGGCATTGATGATCATGATTTGCATTATCTCAAGTGGTGATTAATTACCATTAATTTGCAAAGAAGAAAATCTGCAGGGTACAATAAAGCTTAAATGTAGAGACTCTTCACATGGAAACTGCATCCTAATATTACCAAATGGAAGCATGGATACCAACATCATTGCTACCAAAATTCGAGTCTTTGTGAACGAAAAAAAAAAATGTGATTAGAATAAGAAAAAAAAATGTGATTAGAATGGGAAACTCTCACTGTACGTCCATAAATAGATAGTTACTGTATTATGCAGGAAAAAGGTCAACATATCGGTTGCGGAAAGACAAGAGTACAAGTGTCACTAGAGCAAAAGTCATTTGCAAATAGATATATAGAGAGTGAAAGTGAGAGAGAAATCCACTATATTCTGTATTTGATAACTAACAATATCATGAAACTATCTACCTATTCTTCAATACCTATGATTTCTTTACACAATGCTTCAGCAGCAATTCATCATCTGACAGATAGACTCAACAAAACTAAAAAACATATGTGGCGGGGGGGGGGGGGGGGGGGGGGGGGGGGGGGGGGGGGGGGGGCGGCGGCGGAAAGAACATCGAAAACCAACCAACCTCATCAAGAAGCTGTCAACGAAGCAAAGAACAATCTTCTCATTAGGGAACTCAGTTGTCATAATCTCTCAGCAGCATAGCAAAAAGGAAATAGCCACAGCATGTTAAGTTGTTAACATCTATTGTGAATTGGGTCTGACCCTTTTCGAACTGTCCTTTTGTTTGATTGATTAGGATCGAATGTCATTGCAGGTGCAGGTGCCAACTCCAGCTGTGATTGCAAATCCTCCATTGCAACACCCTTTACGACATGAGCTATTCGAGCAAGTGGTGATTGTTTGTGATCCCATCTCAGAGCAAGATCTTTGCTTCTCACGCCAGAAACCATGCATGGTTGAGAAGCTAAAATCCCAACACAAACTAAAACAAAGAACCCTCTCAAAGTCAAGAAACTCATCATGTCTATTGCTATGAAAATTTTGGAGGAACAAACGCTTTCTCTTTCTGTTTGAAGCAAAGAAGAGAAGGTGGTGGTGTGTTTGAAACTGTATGTCTATGTCTCCTATTTCTTGTTGCTCATAGCTGCAACAAGAATAATGCTGCAGTTTATCTTCTATGGAATTTGGAAGTCTAAAAGCAAAAGGCATAAGAAGCCTAGAACATGTAGGGAAGTTTTAGATTCACCCCAATCATAAGCAAATGCTATAGAAGCAAATATATAAGGCTGATTTAGAAGACTGACAGTGACAGGTTTGAATAAAAAGTTAATTGGAACAACATATCCTTGGGAAGCCAAGTATCTTTTCATTCAGTTTCCCTTCATCCCTATCATTTGTCTTGCTCTTTTTCACCAAACAAAGACCGAACCTTGTGTCTTCAAACTCTTTATTAGTCCGCCCCGTCATCTTCCCTTGCTGACATGTCCTTGTACCATATCCTGAAGACATGACATATATGCCAATGAGAAGAATGTGCTTAGTTTAGTTGAATCAGCAGCTTTCTTAGTTTATTTTATTGGGAGAACTGTCCTTTTACTGAGGTGTTCCATGAAAATCCTAACCCTCCTTTTTTTTATCAACAAATGTTAGTTTGTTAGTTTGATAACAGAGATAATCGTACCCTAAATTTTTTTCCCTCTTTTCTACTTTCTTAACCATCTAAATCATCTTATATCTCAAAAAAACTTAACCCTCTAAATTATACCCCCGATGAAGTGGCAATGGAATCACAAAAAGTGATTGTGATCCAAAACAACCCCTCTACGAAAGAAACCATTTTTCTTTCACTAGGGAGACTGTGAGAGTATCTCTAATGGTACGTATCACCACACTGCAGTACAATCATAGTACAGTTGTTCAACTAATTTTTGGTGGGTCTTATTCCTATAATGTTTTATGGGATTTAACTTTAAGAACTAGAACAAGTTTTCTCTTCAACAATGCAATCCAAACATCTCAAAATGGGTCTTATAATTATCAGAAAGTTTCATTAATTATATAAGCAACGGTTCTTATATAAGAGTTTGCTATGTCAATTGCTTCAGAGTTTTAAAACCTGGATCGACCCGGTCGATTAGACCGGTCGAATCGCGACCCGATGGTTGGACCGGATTGAGTCATAAGCCATTAACTCGGACCGATCCGGATTGACCCGACCGGGTTTGTGGTCGAACCGGTGACTCTTTGACCCAGTCCGGGTCACTTATCTTCTTTTTTTAAGTTTTTTTTTTATGATTTTGAGTTAAATTGATCTTTTCATTTATTGTTGAATAATTTGTTGAATTAAATTGATTTAGAAGTAACCACAATTGTGGTTGAGCTGCAGGTGAAATTGTGATCCCGAATCATTTTTCAAAATTGTGGTTTGAAACTTTAGATTGATCTTTATATTTTATAATCTACATTGATGTGATATGATTATTTTCATTTTAGTGTTAATATTGATATATGTCTTTGATGTTAAATGTTAGAGATAATAGTCGTTTTTTAACTTGTATTTTTTTATATTTTATTTGTGTTTTTAAGACTTTTGAATTGCAATGCACCAGAAGAAAGATAGGTATAAAAAATTTATATTTTTTTTATTACAGACCGGGTCATGCAGATCAATTGGTGATCCGTTGGTTCGACCACTAACCCAGTAATCCAATACCATGACTGGATCAATCACCGAGTCGATTTTTTAAACTATGACTTCAATGGTGAAGCGGTATAAAAACTACTACATCCGTCCTTATACATTTTTTAAATTTATTTGTGTCATTCTATAAGATTATTTTCAAATTGTATTTTTTATTAATTTCTTTTTAACAAAAATATCTTTAATTACTATAAATTAATAAAATTAATAAGATAAATTTATGATCTTTCTTACAAGGATTAGAAAATATGACCATCACACATAAATTAATTAGGTGAAAAATAATTAAATGAAAAGAGTGAGATGATAAATCCTAATAATTTTAAGAGTAATTTTAGAAAAGTAAAATAAATGTTTCAATACTACTAGCTAAATCAATATCTTTTTTTATATGTGTAAATTATTTAAAATAATCTTATATTTATCATTTACTAGAAATAATTATTCTCTAGGCCATCATGGGTGAACCGTTACGGGAAAAAAAATTGAAAAGTATTTAACATAGTTACATATCAAACAATCAACAATATTTATTTTTATTAAATATATTATTTTTTTAAAATTTTTATCAAATAAAATAATGGGTTAATAACAATAAAATAAAGTGTTGATATTTTAAAATTAATTTATAAAAATGATTTTGTTACAAAAAAATTTAAATTACTTACTCACTATATCATACAGTAAAATAATGTTATTTTTATTTTTTATGATAGAAACTACAATTATAATTCACGGGAAATAATTATTCTCCACGTTATCATGAGTGAACCATTACGGGAAAAAAGTTTTAAAAAAAGCGTTTAACATAGTTACATATTAAACAATCAATAAAGTTGCTTATTTTTCTTTTGACTTAATAGCAAGGCATTGTGCCTACTAAACTTTTGACAACTTGACTTTTTGAACGTTGTCCTACCCTTGAGTCAGTTGTTTCTACCTCTTTAAGGAAACTACTACTAGGAAGCGGGGTGCTAAGTTTGTCAAGGTAGTTAATTGTTCATCCAGGTCAAATTTCTTTAGGTAGTTAGGTTATCTTTGAATAATAATTTGGGGTAAGAGGTATTTATGTCTATTTGGTGTAAAACACATGAGCTTTTTAATGGGGTTTCACTAACAGCTATGTTTAGGGACTTGAAGCTTTGTTCCTTTGATTTTTTTTTTTATTGTTTTGTTCTTTTGTTTAGAAGGATTACTTCTCCTCCTTCTTTTTGTGATTTTTCAGTTCAACTTATTATATTTCTTCATCATTACTATTACTAATGTTATTATTATTTAAATTGAGCTTACCTTAATTTTTTCCTTATTTTTCTTTTGACTTAATAGCAACGCATTGTGCCTGCTAAACTTTTGACAGTTTGAGTTTTTTAACATTGTATTGTCAGTTGTTTCTACCTATTTAAGGAAACTACTACTAGGAAGCAGGGTGCTAAGTCTGCCAAGGTAATTAATTGTTAACTCAGGTCAAATTTCTTTAGGTTGTCGGATTATCTTTGAATAATGATTTGGGGTAATATGCATTTGGTGTCTATTTGGTGTAAAGCACATGAGCTTTTTAATGGGATTTCACTAACAGCTATGTTGAGGGACTTGAAGCTTTGTTCCTTTGATTATTTTTTTATTGTTTTGTCCTTTTGTTTAGAAGGATTACTTGTCCTCTTTCTCTTTGTGATTTTTTCACTTCAACTTATTTTATTTCTTCATCATTACTATTACTATTATTATTATTATTATTATTATCATCATCATCATTGATCTTACCTTGATTTTTTTCCTTATTTTCCTTTTGACTTAATAGCAAGGCATTGTGCTGCTAAACTTTTGACATTTTGACTTTTTGAGCATTGTCATGCTCCTGAGCCAGTTTTTCTACCTCATTTAAGGAAACTACTACTAGGAAGTGGGGTGTTAAGTTTGTCAAGGTAATTAATTGTTCACTCAGGTCAAGTTTCTTTAGGTAGTTGGGTTATCTTTGAATAAGATTTGTGGTAAGAGGCATTTGGTGTCTATTCGGTGTAAAACACATGAGCTTTTTAATGGGTTTCACTAACAGTTATGTTTAGGGACTTGAAGCTTTATTCCTTTGATTTTTTTATTTATTGTTTTGTTCTTTTGTTTAGAAGGATTACTTGTCCTCTTTCCCTTTGTGATTTTTTCACTTCCACTTATTATATTTCTTCATCATTACTATTACTATTATTATTATTGTTATTATTATTATTATTATTATTATTATTTAAATTGAGCTTACCTTAATTTTTTCCATATTTTTCTTTTGACTTAATAGCAACGCATTGTGTCGGCTAAACTTTTGACCGGGCAAGTTGTTTCTACCTCATTTAAGGAAACTATTACTAGGAAGCAAGGTGCTAAGTCTGCCAAGGTAATTAATTGTTAACTCAGGTCAAATTTCTTTAGGTTGTTGGATTATCTTTGAATAATGATTTGGGGTAAGAGGCAATTGGTGTCTATTTGGTGTAAAACACATGAGCTTTGTAATGGGGTTTCAATAACAACTATGTTGAGGGACTTGAAGCTTTGTTCCTTTGATTTTTTTTTTTTATTGTTTTGTTCTTTTGTTTAGAAGGATTACTTGTCGTCCTTCTCTTTGTGATTTTTTCACTTCAACCTATTATATTTCTTCATCATTACTATTATTATTATTATTATTATTATTATTATTATTATTATTATTATTATTATTATTATTATTTAAATTGAGCTTACCTTAGTTTTTTTGCTTATTTTTCTCTTCCACCTTTTTGCACTATTTGTAAATTAAGTCAATATAAAATACAAAATAGCAAATATGAAATATTATAAATAATACAATTAAGTTAAAACAATATCGTCAAAATATCAATTACACTTATATTATAACACTTGATTATATTATATATTAGACATTACAAAGTTTTATTATATTTACTTTACTTAAACGAATTTATGTTTTTATTCAAAATATGTATCTTCACTTAAAGCTTACCCGTGCATCCGCACAGGTACACAAACTAGTTACTATAAATTAATAACATAAATTTATGATCTTACAAGGATTTGAAAATATGACTGTCACACATAAATTAATTAGGTGAAAAATAATTAAATGAAAAGAGTTGAGATGATAATCCTAATAATTTTAAGAGTAATTTTAGAAAAATAAAACAAATTGTTAATAATTCAATACTACTAACTAAATCAATATCTTTTTTATAGGTGTAAATTATATAAAATAGTCTTATATTTATATTTAATAACAACTTCAATTTAATATGCTCTAAAGGCATTTTACATAAATCATAATTTTATTATTTTTTTGACATTTTATATTTTTTAATTACTTTAACAACTAGTTTTATCGAATATTTATAATTTAATAAAGTAACTTTTCAGCTTTTAATTTTTAATTACTAGTTAGTTTTTCATAACATAGCCATATCCTTTAATTTACTTTTTTGGTATATTTTATGTTGGATCAAAAAATTTATACGACTTTTACTACTAATGTGGTTTTATAGTTGTTTTGGAATAGTGTCTCGGGTTAGCTTAGATCAAGATCTTCTGCATAACTCGATTCATCTAGATAGATATCCTGTGGAACATTACGCAAAGACAAGGGAGCGAGCGTGGTACACATGACCCTAAGGCAGGTCACGAGGATCACGTGATGGTAACTTTTTCACCTAAATTCAAGTATATAAATATATACCTTAGGTATGAAACCTAACTAACTTTCATTATCCGTATACACTCTCCTCTCTCAAACACAGACTTGAGCAAGAAAGTTGTTTGCATGTTCTCCTCCATCGTCATGCTTCGTCACCTAACATTAAAATTTGAACCAACTCCACCAGAAAATCATATCTCTATCATTTCCGCCAAAAAATAATAAAAACATTTAAATACAAATCTTTTCACTATAACTTAATTCTAATCAGAATTAATTTTATAAAATTAATTTCATTCATAATCAATTTTCAAACAAACACACTAAAGTATAAAATAAAAGGACGCTAATGAAAGAATCTAAAAGAGAAAACAAGAGTCAAGTTTACCTTTTTCTTTGTTAAATATCAAGTTTACTTAAGTAAGAGGTGTTGTCACCCAAACTAGAATGGTGACATGGCAACCAAGACAAAAGGTAGAAGTAAGCGACTCATTTAAGAATGCTAATTAATGCAACAGAGACAAGAAAACCATTAAAAGTAGAGAATTTTGGGCGAAGGTAGGGAATAGCAGCCACTCCCGAAAAAACAAACCAACCAATAACAGGCTTTCATGTTCAAGCACTTTCTTTAAGCTAACATTCCTTTAGAATTCCAAGCTCTTCACTCCATGCAATAAAAATCTAGTCTTGGTTTATAGTGCTCAATGGATTTCCTTTATGCTTTTCTTCCCTCTACCTGTATTGCCTAGATTCAAAACATTTCTACCGAAGTGAAGTGATCTCTAAAACATTTTAAGTACTGAAATGTTCAGTGGACAGTGGTACAAAAAATTTATTCAACAAAATGTTCAGCATCTCTAAAGCACAACCACTATTGATTTCTGCCAATTTCTCTTTAATTTTTTAATTTTTATATTTATTTAATAAAATACATGACAAGTAGTATTTAGTATTGAATTTGTCTCAACCAACACTCCTAAAATATATCAGGATATATTTATCCTTAATTTAAAAGCATTTCACAAATCAATAAATAATTAGTTTGAATGTAACTAGGTTCAGTTTTCTTAAATAAGATCTTGAAATCGAGTTTTGTAAATGAACAAATGCGTTTAAGAAGAGAGACTCCATTAAAAATAGTCAACCAAAATTATCAAATGAAGACTAATCTTTATGAAAACTGATAAATATTTCACATCAAAAATACGACTATATAACATTTCACTAAAATTTAAATATAAATGTATCCTTATTTATGTACTTTAAGAACAAGTTTACTTTAAAAGATTACCATTAAGACCCACTCCCTCCATTCAAAGTTTTAAAAGAACACATTTTTTTAGCTCTTAAATCCAGTCTTTATGTTCCCCTTTATTTTTCTCACTTATCCATGACCACCACACTTAACTATCTTCTTGTTAGTTGTATTCTCTATCTCTCCCCCTTTTTGTCTTTTCTAATTTATAAATTTATGTGATTCCTGTAACTAACTTACCTCATATGCTTAATGAAGTATAACCATGAAAGAGGAAAGAAATTTAGGGAGGTGAATTGAAGAGCATAGCTAACGACTAAGATATTCTTTCTGACCACTTTAGAGCTGTATTAAAGTAAAAGAAATATGTGACCGTTTTTTCAAGGAAAAAAAGTAAAAGAAATAAATGACCTGTTGCTTTCAAAAACAATCCTTCCTCTTCCAATACAGCTTTTAAGATTCATCAATGGTAAAATAGTTGCTGAATCATAATAGTTTGGACCGAATGATTCTGGCTTATCACATAGAAATTAAAAGCTTAAAACGGCATGTGCTTATCCCTTTACAGTAAACCTTCATGTTACATAGGAAAACCTATATTTTTATATTTATTTTATCCTATGATGTTGAGTAAAATGTGTTGTGACTAATGTCTTTATTAAGGAGGCGCTAAATCATATATATTAGGGAGTGAAAAATTACTACATAATCAAGGATCACTGTAATCTTGATCAATTTTCATGTGACACATGCTTATTATTTTTTTATCGACAAATATTAATTCGTTAATTTTATTATAAATATCAATGGAGGAATTCAAATCCACGAACTTTTTTCCCTCCTTTTATCATTCTTCAACCGCTGGATTAGTCTCATATTTTCCATAATCAAATTTTACTAACTTTCTTGTAACCTGAAAAAGTCAATTATGTATAAAGTAACGATTGATGAAGACTATAGTCACACCATAATAATTTTCCCCCAAGCACACAAAAAAAAAAGAGAAAAAAAAAAAAGAAGAAAACCAAGAGCCATAACTTTTGGAGATTACTTGATTTCATAAAATCTCACTAAGTGGGCTGTGCCTGCACTTTATCAGTTTATTGTACCCTCCTCACACCAATCTGGACCAGTTTCACCAACAAAGAATAAAAAAAAGACGCACACACTAAGCCAGCTCAAATTGTTACAAGAAAAAACAGAGTAATGGTATAACCAATTACTATTACAACGGTTTCCATTGTTTTCAACTGTTACAGTGACAGAGTTGTTGCTTCCTGCACCTCCAAGTTGCACCCTTTTCCGGAATGTTTTCTTTACCTTCCAAATTGACCATTCCGGAAGCCAAAATCTATAATCATTCCAAAATATAATTTTACATTTAGGATTGGTCATTCTGGAAGCCAAAAAAGAGGTGTAGGAAGCAGGATAGAGGTGCAAGAAACAACAGCCCAATGACAGGTACCGAAAACCAAAATCAGAAAATATATCCAAAAAATGCTCCATATATACTGACATATAACTAAGACAATTTTGATAACCTTTTCAATAAGCTCTTATGGAATAAGAAAATGAGATCAAATAAATCAAAATTTTGTGTAGATAAGAACTTCTAAGAAAAGTTAAGGTAGATAAATTAATTTTAACTATGAGACAAATTTAATATAATTTATTTTCTTATTTTCAAAATATATTAAGGATATCAAATAAATGTAAATTTGTATACAAGTATTTTCATAGGTGAAGAACACTTTCACTTAACATCAATTTCCCAACTAGCAGCAGCATAAGCTGTACTTGGGCTGATGAGATAATATATACAATATACCTATTTACAGAAGAGAGAGAGAGAGGGGGGGGGGGGAGGGAGAGAGAGTGGAATATAAATATAACCAGAGAAAGATACAAATAGAGAACCAGAAGCAGAGCCATCAGATCTTATTCTGCTGCACCACTGATCAGCCAACTACAATTTCTAAGGTGCTTGTATTAGGGATGACATTCCACAATACTCTTGGAAATTAATCGGTGAAAAACAGGTCCTGGTGATATTGCAAACTGCTAACCTTGCTGTTCCTCTGCTTGTAGCATAAATGCAAGTTCTTCAGCTGATTGCTGATCCAAAATAAATATATGAACCTGTTAGTTCATAAGAGAAAAATATAAACCAGAAAGTAAAGATGTACTAAAACAAGCACATCTTGAGAAGAGAACCCAGACAAAAGCATTTCCCATCTCTAAAACTTAGTCTGCAATCACTATCAACTTTTCTAGTAGAGACCATGCCATGTGCACCATATGTTGTTGGCATTCCTATTGGTACCTTCACTTAAATCTTATCATCTTAAGTGGCCTACCAAACGGCATCATATGATTAATCAAAATATGAAAAAGGAAAAAATGAAATGAAAATAATACAAATACTTCAATATTAGAATAAGCACAGGGTAGTAACTTGACTTTGCCTTTGATGCTGTATTATGCGAATCATCCAGGCCAAAAGATAGCAAGGAAGGATAACAGCAGCCGCACGGAGAAAGAAAAACTGGAAAACATTAAGTATTATATAATCCATCAGTCAGCTATATAAAATGCAGCATGGCTAATCACTTTGATTGCAACTTACATAAAAATATGCTAAAGCTTTCTCCACATCAGCATTGAAGAGGGGAGCAGCATGCCTCAGAAGTAAAAGAGCCATTAACTGCAAATTTTGGCACAGACCCAAACACGAAAACTAAGGAAATGTACCATGAAAATGATTTAATACATATGATTTTACTAATACTGGGACTTCTTTCCAAAGAAGAATTAACAGCAAACACAAGAGCACTGCATCAGACACTACATCCCAGAAAAGCAATCACAAGAAAATAAATATTGCAACCATACACCCAACAAAAATACATGGGTAGGTACCACATATACATAATCTGAAGGACAACAATCCGAAAAGGTGGAGTGGTTCCGTGGATAATAGGAAAGAAAAAATCCAAGAATATTGAATTCCATGCCTAATAAAACATCTGAAAACCATACTATTGAACTTCAATAACAAATTAAAAGGCTTACGATTAGACCAACAGAGTGCCACAATGAAGTTCCACCAGTGCCAGCATTGACATAATCTTCATGCTCAGTCTCCAGAACTTGGTGCTCCACTGCCGCAATAGCCAAAAGTCGAGCATTGTGCAAATCTAAAGGATTACTAGAGATTGCCCAGTCATCACTGCCCAATTTGCAAAAGCGTTTATGAAATCATAGAACAAGCAGCCATTACAATATAGGAAGACACGGTATCATTGTTAAATCATAGATCTACAGTTCACAAGGCAGATAATGATAGTTTGGCATGGAGAAGAGGTATTCATAATATTGCAAGTGTATAAACAACATAAAAAGGAAATGAATATTGACTAGCATAAAAGGTAAGATACCAATAAACAAGTTTAAACCCACCTACCCCCCTACAAACTCTTCAATCTTTCCATCAGAGGTCTCTTAAATTTAGTCTCACTTAACATAATGATGTATAAAAGTAAAACAAATAAGCAAGAGAGAAATTGCCACCATATCTACATATGAATGAACATGTGTACATAGATTCCTGTGTATGTTAAAAAGAATAAAACATATGAAAGACATCAAGCCAACAGCCAAAAGGTGTAATTACCTGATACCAATTGAAGTATCTCCAGGATGACAGACAGGTGAATTTGCAGTATAACCAGGTTTGAATGGCTGTAAGTCAAGTAAATTTTTCTGTGAAAACTATAACTTAATGTGAGCAACTAATTAATGCAATATCTATGACTTCTTAATTGTTTTCCAACTTATCAGCTTTTGGTACTTAAAAGCCATTGAACTCTCTTTTACCTCATTACTTACAGCCATCTATTATTGCCGGGTCTTTTTTTGTTTTCCTCTAATCTTTCAGGGCATTCTCTTTTTCCTACATTGAGATTCTCCATAAAATTAATTTTGTTGGAAACCCATCTCATTTGTGGCCAGTGGCCACCCCTAGCCAGCCTTAATACAGCCTCCATCACCTTCATTGTGTTGGGTGTGAGGGGGCACATTACGTAGAGATATAACCTAAGTAGTTCTCATAAGGCTTGGACAGTTCTCACTTTCCAAGTCAGTTTTTTAGGGTTGAGTTAAGTCCTAAGCCTTAAACTTATTGTACACACGTAATCCAGGCAATTGCACAACAAGCATCTAGGAAGGAAAAAAAATGCACTAGCATTTTTGCTTTATACATGCCTCAATGTTAGGCAGGCACTGATTCCCAAAACCAATCATCAACATGGCAGAATTAAAAGTTGCAAATAGATACTCTAATTAACTGTTAATGTAAAGTCTATCAGGGCTTTCCCACAATGTTCCCTCAATAGTTACATTATATAATCTATAAGCAAAATTATCAATATTCTGGGTGTATCCAACATACCCCTACTCCATACACAGCCACAAGAAAATCAACACAAAACTCCTTAAAATATACAATGCCTAAAATTCAATTAAAACTAAGAATTAAGATACACGTCAATTACAATAAAAATGCTTTTTAACACAAGATATATCATACTAATGCTAAGAGTTCAACGAGTCACCTGATTGCATATTTCACAAATTGTATCACCCTTCGCGTAGCACCATAGTTGAACACATTTCGTATGAGCAAACTGGTATAAAAAGAAACCCCTATTATTGCAATTGTCAAGCAATAGTCAAGTGACCAACAATAATAAATCCAAAATATTTTATAGAATACCTGTTATTAGTTATGAGAAAAGTATATAACTATAGCAATTCACACTATTTCATATGAAGATACATCAATATCAAGTCCACACTCCACAATTTCTTATATACACACAATAACTGCTAGAAAAAGTCATGCCTCTGATATCTGAACCATTGATTGAAGAAAAAGGAAACCCTCTTATTACAAACATCATGCTAGTACTTTTATCCCAAAGAATTTCACTGTTAACCAGCACAACTCATCATCTCATAGAAAGAAGCAATCTACCATTCTACTGTTCTCATTGCTTACTATCCTCATTGCTTAAATAGGAAAATTTAATGTAAGAATACCTTCAAGGTTCCGCTGCAAGCACAAGGTATGTTAAAATTTTGAAGGGTATCATCCTCCTGGCAAATACGACATTCCACCATTTGGTTAAGGTCTTCTTTTTCTTCTTCAAGTGTATCACATTCCTTAACATCATTAACATGAGTAGCACCCTCAATGAGTGAACCTAAAGCATTACCATCATCACCATGTTGTGGTAGCAAAGTTCCAGGTGCTATAAGAAGGTCAAGAACAGATAAAACCACGTGCTCCCCCACTATTCCTGAATCAAAAGAACCCATTGCATGCACTCTGTAATTAATTAATTAACTAACTAACTTTATACTTCAAACCCAAAAAAGCTAGAGCTAAATCAGAACTATGAGAAACAGTGATAAAAAATCGAAAAAATGAGAATGAGATTGATGGAAAAATTGGGAATTTTTCTTTGTTTATAAAAAGAATGAATGAATAAATTACCTGGAAATTAATGGATAGTAGTGAGAAAAGTGTAGTGGCGAAGCGGTGTAGTAAGAAAAGCGATGGCGAGGGAAAGAGTGAGAGTGAGAACGGAGTTGAAGAAGAAATATACTTATTATTTATTAATTAATTGTTAAAATGGTTTAAATGTTGTTGTAAACTTGTACTAATGAGTGAAACGTAGATACAAAGATACCCAAATTTCATTGATGTGTCGTATTGAGAAGAGAAGGGGCATAATGCACAAGGACGGTGACTTGTCAGTACTTTGTCACCGATAGTGACATGCCTTGCCTTGCTTGCTGCAGGTGGTGCTCAATGGGCACTTCATTTTTTCTTTTTCTCATTCACTAAACATCCATTTTGTTAGTCACTCTTGTTAATTTATTTTTGAGAAAATAAAAGGTTAAATTACCTTTATCTCTGAATTATTTAAAAATACTATTTAATTATTTTAGGCCATTCTCAATTGTATAATATTATATTTGTAGAGTCTCTAATTCTCTTTTGTAATATGTTTGGATTTGCCTTCATTATCCATATATGTGTATAATATTATATTTAAAGAGTTTATAGATTCCTCTCATTCATGACTCTATTTGATTCAATAATATTTCTCTCTCTCTTCCATTAGAAATCTGTTATGAGTCGTTCCTTCTTTGTGTCCCAATCACTTTTGCATCAATTATCAATCCTTACCTTCGTCAACACGTAGTATGTTACGATATATGATTTTTGATTAAATCCATACAGTAATTTTATGTGTCTTCTAGTTTGGCATGCCTTTTGAGATGGAATGTGGCTTTTTTTTTCAGTGACATCTCTTTAAAATCTTTCAAAGAAGTATAAGGCTATACTAGAAGCTTTTAAGTGTTGTTATTGAGAGAAAAAAAAACATGTTGAGAAGCATAACACAACTATGAAGCATAAGCCTACAACTAAGAATGGAAATAGGCCTGACCGCCTTTCAAGGGCCTTTGACCTGGCCTGTTTAAGGTCTGGTATGACCTGACTTGTTTATTATAAAGGTCAGACTAAGGCTTTTTGAAAAGTATGCTTAAATAAAAAGGTCAAACTTAAGCTTTTAAAAAAGTTGTTAGGTTGTCAGGCTAGCCTATTTAATATATATTAAAACTTAAAATATATAAATCAATCTTTAAAAAAAGAAATAAAATAAAATAAGATAAAATCTAAATAGCCTAATCTACGTAAAAGATAAAAAAACAAAATAGGGAATTTGAAACTTTGTAGTAGGTTTGTAAAAAAGCAAAACAGGATGTTACGTCTTTGACCAGAACTTCTAGAAGCATAAGGATGTATGGCTGCATATGTGCACTGTTTTGTTGCCCCCATAAAAAGCAAACTCTGTTTGTGACTTTTGCTACCCTTTCTTTTTCTTTCCTTTGCTCAAAAGAATATCATCGACAAAAAGAAATCCCTTTTCGTCTCCAATTTTTGTTTAAATTGGAGCCTTCTTCCTCAGTTCTCACACACTGACATTGTGGTTGTTCACACCAAACAACAGTAACCATAATTTTTATTATTTTTTCTATAGTCAATTTAATTTTTGTTGTAGTTGTTTAAAAAAATTAATTTACCTTAGGTTTATTTTTTTAGTTTTAATCGTAAAGCTTCCTCATCGTCAACCATGTTTAATCATTTTAGGTTGAGAAGATACTTTCTCTCAATATTGGGTTTTAAAATGGCTTTTATTGGGTTTTAAAAATGGTAGATGGAAGCTTTTTATTTTCTTTAATTATATATGTGTCATCCTATTTGTACTGTCTCTAATTTTCTATGTGCCATTCGTTTATACTTTGCAAGGATGGGAATGTGCATCCAGTGACTTTCATACACCACATTTCAACTTATCAGGCTTCCTTATGCAAGTTATTAAATATTGGTCACATCAAAATGTCCAATTATTTGTTCCTCCTTATTTTTTGTTACCTTTCTAATAACTATTTACTACTTTCTGACTTTGCATAATGATAATTTTTCATTAACCATATTGACTTGATTATTTTAATTCAACTATTCGATTTGCACACATGTACCTAAATAAGCTACCTTCCAATTGGCACTATTGAGATTGAAATAAATTTGGTTTAGATTTACAAATCTCTATATTCATATTCATGACTACATATTTAAATAGATTGTCCAATATTTATCTAATGTTAATAAAACACCTTAAATATGACTTTTATATATAGTGAGGTCATTATAAATATTACTGTAGTTTTTTTTTAGCTCACTTAAACAAATTGTTAAGGTATGTTATGTTCTTGTTAATTTAATTGAATTGAATAAGTGTATACATTATTATTTATACAATTGATAGATATATAATTCACTATTTTTTATTTAATTAACTTACCATCAACACCTCACCTTTTCAATTATTGTGTGGCTACTATAGGTACATTATGTCTACTCCCATGGTTTGTGATGACTGCAATGAACATGTACCTCCAACAACTAATCAACCTGATGATGACAAGATACAAATCAAGAAGAAGAGGAGAATGTTATTAAGAAAAAGAGGAAGAAAACATCAAGTGTGTGGAAGGATTTTAATGAAGTTGAAATAGTTGGAGCAGGAAAGAAGGCAATACGTAAGTATTGCAAAGTTAGATTATCTACTGATGGGCCAGGGGGTAGCACAAGTTAACTAAGAAGGCATTCAGAAAAATGTAATGAAAGGAGGTTGCAAATGGCTAAAGAAAAGAACCAATATGTCAGTTCTTTTAAGCCTTCTAATCCATCAAACCCATTCCTAATTCCTGGGGTTAAATACTCCAATGAGAAGATGAGAGAAATAATTGTTACTAATGTGATGGTTCATGAATACCTTTTTAGCATTGTTGAGGATGAAGTTTGGGTGTTGGCTTTCAAATATGGAAATCACGACTTTCAAAAAGTAAGTAGTAAAATAATGAGAAGCGATTGTTTAGCAAATAAATAATGCAAAAAAGAATCGATTGAAGGCTTTGTTGAAAATTTTCAACAAAATTAGTTTAACAACTGACATGTGGAAATCAAGTCACCAAGTGGTTGAGTATATGGTTGTCACCTATCATTTTATTGATATCGAGTGGAAACTTCAAAAGAGGGTTTTATGTTTTGTGAAGGTGTCTACTCCAAGGCGAGGAATTGATGTAGCAGATGTCATTTTTAAGGGCTTGAAGGTGTGGGGGTTTCAAGAAAAAGGTGTTTTCTGTGTCGTTTGACAATGCTTCTTACAATGACTCATGTTTGAAGAATTTAAAAGAGAACTTTTCACTTAGTACAAAATTAGTTTTGAATGGAGAATTGTTTCATGTTAGATGTTGCACACACATATTGAACTTGCTGGTACAAGATGGGCTTGGTAAGATAAAAGATATCATTCAAAATGTTCATGAAAGTGTGAAGTATATTAACCATAATGATGAAAGATTGAAGGCCTTCAGTAATATTGTTGAACAAAAGCATCTAAAAGAAAGAAAGTTCATCCTTGATTATCCAACTAGGTGGAATTCTACATTCCAAATTTTGTCAACTGCTTTGAAATTAAAAATTGCCTTTTCAGCTTATGGAGAACGAGATCATCTTTATACTTATGCACCTTCAAATGAAGATTGGGAAAAAGTGCTGAAAGTTTGTAAACTTTTAGAAGTATTTAACTTAGATACACATATAATATCAGATAGTGAGTATCTTACTGCTAATTTGTATCTTGCAGAAGTTTGGAGGGTCAAGCAAGTAATTGACAATGTATTAGAGGATGAAGATATTTTCATGAGAGATATGGAAACCCCAATGAAACTAAAATTTGACAAATATTGGGGCAATATAATTTGTTGATGTCCATTGCTATTATTTTAGATCCTAGGTGCAAGTTTCGTATGATTGGCATTCGCTTCCCTCTGTTGTACAAGCTTGAGGAAATTGCTAAGGAAAATGTGGAGAAGGTACGAAGTGCTCTTCAACAATTATATGATAAGTATGTGGCTTTAAGCAATAAAGAGTCATCCTTAAATGAAACGAATGTTGGTGGCATAAACTCCTCAATTATCCATGTGCCTGATACATCTGCTATGACTGGGTTTGATCAATTAATGAGCCATGTGCATGAAAAGGAAGTAGTTCCACCAATGAAATTAGAACTAGATGTTTATCTTGAGGATAAAAATACTTATATATTCCTAATAATGGAAGCTACTCTTTTAGTGCCCTGGAGTGGTGGAGGAATAACAACTTCAAATATAAGATTTTAACAAAGATGGCAAGAGATATACTAGTTGTTCCAATATAAACCGTTGCATCAGAATCTACATTTAGTGCTGGAGGTAGAATAATTGATGAGTATCATTTTAGATTGAATGAAGAATCTATTGAAGCTCTCATATGCAATGGGGATTGAAATCGTCATAATTACAATTTGAAGAGAAAAGCAAAGGTACACAAATTTTATTTTTAATTGACTCTTTTGTAATATATTTATTTTTCTAATAACATTTTTTCTCAGTATGAAGGTGGATGATCAACTGCTTGAGGAAATCACCTTGAAATTCTCATAAAATGATTATGACTTATTTGGAAATATAAGTAAGATGTTGAGACATTTTCTATTTAAAAAATGTTTCTTTAACTTTCCTAAACTAATTTAAAATGTTTTTTAAAATTAATTTATATTTTAATAACATTTCCCCCTTCAAAATGAAGGTGTATGAACAACTTCAGGAAATCACATTGAAGATTTGATGATACGTTGGCTCATTGCTTCATGTTTGGGAGATGGCTTGAAAATTAAAAAAATTATTCTTCTTTATATTTAACTTGCCTTGGTTCTTATTTCTTGTTTATTTTAGTATTTGACATTTATACTAGATTATCAAATAGAACTTATGGTATTTTACTTAGCTTGCTTATTTTGTTTACAATATTTTATTGAGTACTTAAAGTGCTCCGATTATAATTCTTAATTGGGTTGTTGTGATTAGTGAATTTTAATCTCATATAGAGTGCTCTAATTAATTTAACTTTTTTTTCACGCACAAATTAAAAGGGAAGTATGTAACATCCTAACTAATTTTATTTATTTATTTAATTAATTATTTATTTATTTACTTATTTTAAATTTTATTATTTTAACCTTTTCTTTCTCAACGAACAATATGAATTGAGGTAGGAACAATAGAACTAAAATTTTACAAGAAACGTGTATCAGTAAAAAAAAATTCTTCATCATAAAATTTACAAATTATGAAGGACTAATACATTAGTCCATGTCTCTGATACAAAAATATACAAATACAAATCTCTTCTCAAAATCCAGCATAGTACATAGCTTCTTCAACATATCAACCAAACTCCAGCTTCAAGAAATCTGACCATCATTGTCATCTAAAAAAAATAAAATAAATCTAATGAGAAATAAATTTCTCAGTAGGCAAATCTAAACCACCAAATATGTCAGAAGGTTAGTAAATAAGACAAATCTATTATATCAAACACATTAGAAAGGTTAGTAAACAAGACAATTCTATTCCCTCAGACACCTTAGAGAGGTAGTAAATAAAGCAAATCTAATTCATCACACACTTAAGCAGATCAATAATTCAACATATCGGAATGAATGCATGAATGTATGAATGCATGGAATGAAATGCAATGGTCACAGGTGCACATGGCCTCTACATGTGTACATCATGTAGGAATGCTGCGGCCGTCTTACGCTAATCATGCATGAATTTTCATGTATTAGCACCTGATCTCTTGAAGTAGCATAGGCCCGGTTGTCACACCCGGGTCATTCTTATAAAATCAGTAGCATAGACCCGATGTTCACAACTCGAGTCAGCCTCATAAAATCAGTAGCATAGGCCCGATGTTCACAACTCGGGTCAATCTTAAAATCATAGGCCCGGTCTTGAAAACTCGGATCAATCTCATTCATATCACAAAAATTCATAATATAAGGAAAATTCTTGATATTCTTCCATAAAAGTAGGATAGGTAACAATTCATAATATAAGGGAGATATTACCCCTTCTTCAAAGTAGATACGATTTCATACCATTTTCACCTAAAATTGTATCAACTTAAATAAATTTAATATTTATGAGCAACTAATGTTATCCTCTTGTGTAATATATATATATATATATATATATATATATATATATATATGTCATATAGCCAAGCCCCGGTTAGAATAATCTAATTATTATAAATATATATATTAAATACTGTTCTAGTATTAATTCTAACGTGGATATTCATTTTCATAGGTTTAATTAGGATTTATATATTTATATATATATATATTGTTATTATATAGATATATTTCTCTTTATATTATAAATATATTTCTATATAGATATATTTCTGTTTATATTATAAATATATATATATATATATATATAAATAAAACATGGATGTCTCGTATGCTTGTGGTAGTAACTCACTACTACAAACAGGACAAAAGACGACGGTTCTAGAACACATACGACGACGGTTCTAGAACCGTCATCTATGCGTGTGTCGTTGTAAGCTGGACCTTTCGACGACGGTTCTAAAAACCGTCTACGTATCTTTTTTTTTTTTTTTGAGGACAAACAAAGACGGTTATTCCAAAAATCGTCTTTGTATGGTGTGTTACAAAGACGGTTTTGTACCAAACCGTCTTTGTTTCTCCTAATTTAATTTTTTTTTATTTTTTTAAAATTAGATACGAAAACGGTTTTTTAAAAACCGTCTTTGTAGGTGGGTTTACAAAGACAGTTTTTCGAAAAACCGTCTTTGTTTCTGGTAATATAATTTTTTTAAATTTTTTAAAAAGTATATACGAAGACGGTTTTATAAAAAACCGTCTTTGTAAGGTAATCTACAAAGACGGTTTTCCCAAAAAACCGTCTTCGTAGGTGAGCTTACAAAGATGGTTTTAGGAAAAACCGTCTTTGTTTCTCTTAATTTAATTTTTTTTTTTAATAAGTAGATACGAAGACGGTTTTTCCAAAAACCGTCTTTGTAAGTTCACCTACAAAGACGGTTTTTGGAAAAACCGTCTTTGTTTCTGCTATGTTAAATTTTTTTTTTATTTAAAATGTAGATACAAAGACGGTTATTCCAAAAACCGTCTTTGTAGGTGAACTTACAAAGACGGTTTCTGGAATAACCGTCTTTGTTTCTCCTATTTAAATTTTTTTTTAAACGCGTATTTTTGTTTTGTGCACCTGTTAAAAAATTAGATACAACATAGCAATATTATAAATGCAATTTATTATATTCATCATAGCAATATACAAAGTGACCAATGTAATTGTACAAAATCAATCAAATAGTTACTAGCAAAAAAATTGTATTATAATTACATGACAGAATTCAACAACAATTTTGAATGACAATTTTGCCAACGTTGCGTAGGTTTTCCCTACAGACATAAACTGGCATGCATCAACAGCAGTGCCACTCAAATCAAAATGGAATTCAGCATCTGACACTCATGAGTGATCACTTGCCTGAGCAACCAGAATGATGTAATTGCACTTCACCTGAAATTATATTTATCCAATTAGAATGTGCAAACCTATTAATTAATTTAATAATGATGTTCACTTTGCAATTGAATACGTAGCTAGATGCAATGTATATGAATATAAGGAGGCTTAATAATAGATGCTCTAAGAAACATTTTTTTAACACATTGCATGTTTAAGATTATTTGAAATTTATTTAAAACTACAAAATCCAATTAAAAAACTAAAAAAGCAAATGGATTTGCCATTAGATCCAGTAAATAACAACATGGGCAAGGCATCACAATATATCAAGAAAAGCTAGCGGAATGCATCTGCTATTGCAAAACTTGAAGGAATCAACAGTGGCAAAAGGCTAGCTAGGAACCATTAGCTTAAACATGTCCAACACAGAGTATTGTATGCCAAATATAATTGAGCAAAGAACAGATTCACATTATTCAAGAGTTAGGACTTGTCAAATCATACTGAACACCCATGTAACCAATAATTTTAAATAATACCTCTTGTAACATGAAATGCCAGCATGAAATTAATATCATACAACCATCTATGATTGAAAATGAGACTGCATGTCCCAGTTAAGGGCGACCTTTGCTTTGCCTCGTCTATGTGGAACCTAATATGCAAATATCCAGGTTTTACATTGCAAACAAAAATGGATGGGAGGAAAATATAAATGCTGAACATTTCAAGGCTGGAGTCCAACGTAACATGTGATAAGCATGCCACCAAGGACAGGCAAACCTGTGTCATGGAATTTTCAAATGAAAATTTCCCTGTACTTAAACTGCAATTAAGTTAAAAGGCTAGGGATACATTTTCCACTTAGTCAATGAAAGCAACTCATATTAGGTTGAGCACTTAATTTAAGAAGCTATAGAAGACTTACGTAGTCTGGTCAAGAAAGTCATTTGCAGAAAATACGTCCTTGTCCATGATTCTAAGGTTGAGCTTGTATTGATCACCTGATCCAGGGTATTCCACTCT
>PYAF01001184.1:1283663-1301616 GCA_007407185.1 Glycine tomentella
TGCAATTAAGTTAAAAGGCTAGGGATACATTTTCCACTTAGTCAATGAAAGCAACTCATATTAGGTTGAGCACTTAATTTAAGAAGCTATAGAAGACTTACGTAGTCTGGTCAAGAAAGTCATTTGCAGAAAATACGTCCTTGTCCATGATTCTAAGGTTGAGCTTGTATTGATCACCTGATCCAGGGTATTCCACTCTGAATACGAATTTCTCATTCCATACGGGATTTCTGCCCCCCTCTGCACCATTAAATAAAGCCAACTAACCATAAACCTTATTAATGGCAAAAAACTGACAATTCATCTCAGTTGTTATTAGCATTCAGTTACTTTAAGGCTAGTAATATAATATCCACTATTTTTGTAAGTAGTGCATGTATATGTGAGTTTGATACTTTAAATTGCAAGTATTATTAGGCAGTTGAAAAAAGGAAGATGAAAGCAAACTTTTCTTCTTTGCTTACCATATCCTTCTACCAAGGAAATAATGAAAGGACAAAACTTAGATACAATTTCATAAGTGATTTTTGTGTTATTCTCTGATCAAAATTGGAGTTTCACCTTCATAATCCACAAAATAAAGGTTTCCACTAAAGGCCAATAATCAATATAGATTATTGAAGTGAAACTCCAATTCTGATTGGAGAACAAATTCTGATTGGAGAACAACCCTAAAATTACTTATAGAACTGCATCTAAGTTTAGTCCATAGTGAGATACACACAAAGAGAGGGGGAGGGGAGAGAAATGAAGGAGAAAAAAACTCCATGTCCGACAGAGTCCTTAATTATTATTCGCTCTCCTGTGCTGCCCTTCTAGCGTGAGATTCTTAAGCTCTAAGCATTTAACTAAAAAAATTTTAATTCCTTTATAAAAAGAAAGAAAGGAAGAAATGGTAGATTGCATCAGTATACCACTTGCAGATGAACTGCATGCCCTTTATATTTCATTTTTCCACTCTTAACAATCACAAAACAGAAGTAAATGATTCAGTAATTTTACACAACACTAAGTTGTAGAAATGCTTGTTACAAGTTCTGAGGTCGTGTATATGAATCTTCTGTTTAGTTAAGTGTGTCAAATATCTTGTATGAACTACACAATTTAAAGAAGAATTTTAAACTGAGTCGAAATGTGTGTCAAATATATACATCTCTCCAAATTGATCCTTGTTCTCTTTTGGCGAAATTAACTACTATCTTTAAGTAATTCAACTTTGCTTTGGAAAAGCTTACCTTGTAAGTCCAGGTAATCATGAACTACATTAGTGAACCTAAGTACTTTCAAAAAACGGTTTAAGAAATCACATCTATCAGATGTTAAGTTTCCTTTTCATGGTAATTGGTGACAATTAAAAATTTCTTTGCCATATCCCTCCATGTCAAGTTCTAACAATTTAACACATGCAACACAAAAATCATAAAATACTAAGCATTTCTGGTCATGATTGTTAATGCTATACAAATTTCTACGAAAATAAACAATAGAACAGAGAACTAACCATGAATTACACTACTCTTGCGATCTTGACCTTTGTATTGTAACAGGACATACGGATCCATATGAGCTATTAACAAAGAAAACATATTAACAAAAAATAAACAGAACCTTGTTAGAATCCGACAATAGAAAGGTATTAAAACTTGCATGCATTTGAGCATTTCATTAAATTGTTTTGAAAGACCAGTTAGTGAAGAAGAAAATCATCATGGTAGTGCCATGAGTCCATCTAAGTAAAACTGGAACTCAAGGAATTGAGAATTGAGATGTCAGATGACAGATCAGAAGCTGAACAAGGAATTATACATAATGAATGTTTTTGAAAAATGCCATTTTTAGAATAAGAAGCTTAAATCTGAGCGAAAGAGCATGGTGTGTAAACATAAATTGGAAAAGAAAAATGTGAGCAAAAGATGTAATGTACCAAAGATATCAGTTTCTTGAAGACCCTTTGCTTTCACCAGCTGTACCTCCATCAACCCAATTGCCATATCTCTCTCTCTCTCTCTCTCTCTCTCTCTCTAAGTTGGCAAGGAAATGAAATAGAACCTTCCCTGGTTTTACAATGAAGAAAGAAAGAAGCCTTAAATTGTCAAAATGAGCAGCCTGTGAGATACAATCGAGGACAAACGGGTAAACCTCTGAATAGGTTTATTCTATTCCTGCACGTAAAAATATCCTGGACAAGTTGAGTGTCACCGTTCAATGACACATGAAAGAGTAAAAAAATAAAAAATAAAAAAATCCTCATTCTGCTAACTAACTTGTCAACCTTCCATTTCCTCTCCTTCAAGTAATAGCTAACCAACAAAAAGGGAAACCAAGGCTGATAGCCTGCCACCCACTGTAATAACTCGAAAAAGAACTGTATGATACCAAGAAATGCACTGTTGTGACTGCATTGCAAACATAACAATAAAGGTTAGGTCAAACTCAATAAAGTAGAAGATTTTGAAAGTGAGTCAATAATGATTCTGTTATCCCCATTATTTGCAAGTCAGAACTTACCTTCATAATAATTGCTGAAGGACGAATAAGAGAAGAAAATTACCTTGGTTAGGCATTCATAATAGCGGCTACTGTGAAGGAAAGCTTAAATATGAGTCGCATTCCAATAGCATTCACCACCGGAGATTGATACATAACACCACCATCGTAAACGGCATCACAAATAAAAATCATTTTACAATTATTAGCAATAAAGACAAAAGAGTAGTTTGCAAGACACCAATATGTATTGTCTGTGTTTTGATGTTTGACATGAACTACAATGTGTAAAATTATGTCCATATCCAACTAATACAGCATAAATGTTTATCAAAATATAACAGCATGCTAATTACAATTCAGAATCGAAACTTGCTTTAATGGCCACAAAATATGCTGCCCATTGCTTCCAAATTTTTGATATTTGTTCTAAGTCCAACGGTGTTCCATCGTGAAATTTCTGCAACATAAAAATCGATCAATTCAATTCAATTGAAAGTAATTCACAGCTGAATATGAAAATTGTAATTGACGAATCATAAGGGGTTATTGTAATTATACCGTGCTCCAATCATCCTTCAAACCTCCAGTAACAATGTTCCACATCCAATACATTACATAATACCCACACTCATATCCTCCGGGTTGAACATGGTTCTAAAATCAGCAACAAACACATGCAATTGTTTACATTTACAAAAAACTTAAATGTCATGAAATTCAGCAACATAAACAGATGCAAATATTATTTGAAACACTAACCTTTAACTCAATCCAAGTGGGTGCAGATGGATTAGCTTTACCGTCTCTTCTGGTCTTCAACGTCTTCATTGCACTAATTTATTTAATAACACGTCCTAATTATGGTTAATAAATGTAGTGAATATGTAGCTAGGCTTTGTCATTGATCAAATATGCTTTGTCCTCAACAACTTACTTGTTAATTACGGCTTTTATGTGAGCATCTGCCTTCTTACGCAACGAACATAGCCATACCACAGTGTCCTTGTTAGGAGACAGTATAAATAGCTGTCAATGGCCCCTGTATTTTTAAAATTAATACTCAGTTAGGAGGTACAGTTTCTATTTTTACAAGTATGTATTTTTTACTTACTGATTAAGGTATGCTCCAAAGTACAGCTGTCTTTGTGAATCCTCCATCCATTTTTCAATGTATTGTTGATATTGTGCACGTCTTTCCTTTGGATTGTGTATCGACTGAGGCTCAAAATATGCGTACACCGAGTTTTCACCCAACGATGAAGTCCAGTCCTCCATATACCTATTTAACATTTATAATTGTGTCAGATTTATGTGTAAGGACTACCAATATGAAGTTTTTCACTGCACAATTACTTACATTATCCACAGCTGCAGTACAATTATATTGAGACAGACATTGCCAGCTACAATTTCATTCACATCAGAAAAAGTTATAAACAACGATGAGTCAACATCTGGAAACCCAAATTTCGCCCCTTCCCATGGCACCGCTACAGGATTGTAATACAATTCAGGTAGCATATTAACCAAATCATCCAACGCATCAACATCTTTTTCATCTTCACTTTGACCACTGACAGCTCCCGCCACCTTTTTTTGAGAATTATCTGATTCCTACATGTGACAAACATATGATTGTTACCCTCAAAAGTAATTAACCAATGACTTGCATGAAAGAAATCATAATAGTCTGAATTTCGTAATTATAGTAAAGTTACCTTCTGTGACACTGGCTTAACCAGATGTGCGGGCCATGCAACAAAGGTGTTAACGGTGTCTCTTACATACTTAATCTCTGCTGTGGGGAGTGGCACTTGCGCGTCCCCATCGTATATTTTTTCGGTAGTTACCCTTACCACATCATCTGCATAGGATATGCTGTGAATGCTGGAGCCCCCCGCACATACTTTTCCCAATGCCACGAGGCGTGTAGAATCCTTACATTGAATATACAGGCCCATGCATGGGACAACATCATTAGCATCCTCTTCAACAGATGCATTGGCTGCCTTTGCTGCACAACTCCCCTTTGTGCTTACTCTGGCAACTAAGTCTCCCCTGTCTGCGTCAACTTGGTCTGAAATTGGTGAGGCCATCTGAGACAACTCTAATTTAATCTCTTCCTTCAACTCTCGCTTCCAATCGTCCTTAAGGTTCTGGAATAATGAAGCCAGTTGTTCAGGTGTCATGGCTGCAAACATACCACCAGACGCACTTGATTTGCGTCCAAAATATTGGCTGATTATCACACCAGAGCCTTCTCCCCTTACACGACCAGGATGTTCTGGTTTTCCAATTGCAGCATTCAGGATGTCATTTTGACCTCGGGGAACAAATGCCCCTTGTGTCATTTGTTCCTCTAAAGCATCCTGCAACCATCACATCATTAACTAAGTTAATTTCATATGTTATGAAAGTAAATGTCACAAATTAACGAAATTAAAACACTCACTATTTTATCAGCTATTTGTTGTGCAGCCTCAGATGTCATGGTTCCATATTTTTTTGTTCTAGCCATCTTCCACTTTTGCTGTCTTGTAATCGGAGATGGAGGATAAACTACAGATGTTGAATCTTTAGTATTCATTGCATCTTGTTGCCGTTTTTTAATCTTCTCCTCCATAAGCTTCTTCTCAAGTTTATCATAGCCCCCCCGAGACAAAACGTGTGGGCAATCATTATGTTTTTGAGTTTCTTGGGCTTTTTTTCGAATTCCCTGTCAACTCAAATATTTATGGTAATGTCAGCTTTCAATCGCATAGCATTCAGTAGTTAATGTCATTGATGCCCAAATAATTCAATTTGTATCTAACCTGCCAATTTATAGATGTTCGGCTTGCAACAAACTCCTTCCATATATCTGTGTCTAGACCATACACAAGTGAGGGATCATCTTTACGTTTTTTGCTTGGGTCACCATATATGTATTTAGTCGTCAGACAAGACTCGAACTGTCTCCATCTTGTTCCCACAACCGCCATAACCTTCTTCTTCGCTTTTGCAGCATCGGGGATATCAAATTTTGCCTGCAACAACACGTGAGATATGATTTAGGCTGCTTTCAGTAGTTTCTTTATGTAAATTTGCTTCTCAGAACATTTTATTGCACATTTAGTATTCTTTACATTTTTACAGCTGAACAATTTCTGGTAAAACATTGACAGTAAACTAACTCTAGAATAAAATTGCTCAATTTAAAAATATGAATAAAATATGCATTTTTTCAAGAACAAAAAATGCATAATCATAAAATATATAGACCACAATTTGATTTAAGCCCAACACAAAGGGACCATGGAGTTCTTCATGACAATCATATATCATATATGGAAGAAATATTATAACACATGCATGTTAACAAATCAAATTCTGAGTTATTAAGAGTCATATTAGTTTGATAGAAATTGGGACAGTTTGTTTAAGCCTAATTTTTTCATCAAGCTAAATTTATAATTTTTTATGTGTTTTTCTAAATTAGTTATACTTAAAATAATTATTTTATTATTATTTTTTAAGAATAAAATCGTGTACTTATTTACAAAATACTTATATAAAAAATGATTATTTTAAAGTTATTTTTGTTAAATTTAAATAAACTAACTCATTATTAGCTCTATAAGTAAAGCACTAAGGTCCTGTCAAAGCAACACACGCCTCACTATCCCATATTAAGTTGTATTGGAAGGTACTACTAAGTTCTTGTTACATAACTCTTTACTGTTGTCTGTTACTGGCCTAAGTTGGATAGTACAATGCATCAATTCTTAAGGGTCCTACTTGAATGATTCAGGTCAATGTGCTCAGAAGCATTGATCTTTACACTTGATGTCTAGGCTCTTTCTTCCCTTCTTGGTCTTTCTGCAGAACTGTAGAATAAGATAAACAATTTGCTGGCACTAGGAGAAAACTTGAATTGGAAAGCACATGGAGTAATGGTTCAGTTTGTTGAGGATAATAATAACTAGAGGAGCTTAAAAAACACAGCATGTTTTCTCAACTTTTACTAGATAAAATCCTTTGAACATTAAATGTTAGAACAAGAGAAAAAGCAATGCACAAACAGGTGAAATGTGAAGTCTCAGGATGTCTACGTGTTAGAAAAGGTGAAGTCTTAATTGTCCTTGGACTTGGTAGAACTCTCTGCTTTCGGTAAAGATATGCACTATTAGCCCTATTTAATTAATGACAAATCACATGTTTAAGTTTTTTTTTTTTTTTTGTAATTTTTCACACTGCTGTTACTTAACATTATTGTCGAGTTCAATAATAGTCCACGGCAGGACCACACAAAATGCCCAAGGATAATGTACTTATAAAGAAAAGCAGCCAATGTGTAATAATTGAAAGATTTACCCCTATGTTTATTAGCTGTTAGGTATTAATTAGAGCCTCACCAAATCTTAACCGAAGCTTTTTCAAGAGCTGAACACGATACACATAACTTGATTTCCTTTTCTTTGGACTATAAACTCATTTGCACATAGGAAATCTAACAACCTGAACCAGCTGGGACCAACTTATATGAGAGGGTAACTTAGTCATTTCATTAATATCTCTTCAATCTTTAACCCCATTTGTCACATGCTTATAAGTGTTTTTTTGTGTATGTTCTTCTGTACAGCAGAGGCCATTTTATAATTACTCAGTAGTCTAAAAGAAAAATGCCTACGTACGTTCACTTGATCTTGAAAGTGTTAATTGTTGATGTAATCACATGGAGTGGTCATTTTTTTTTGGTGAGCTAATGCACCTTTTCATAATCGACTTTATTGATACTTCTTTCAGCCTCCAATCTTTAGATAAATTTTAATTTTAATTTGAACATTTTTTTAGCAGTTAAGGCCTTAAGGGAATCCAATGCTTGTAATAGTAAAATCTATTCAACCAAACTAATTTCTTTTGATATTTCAAACATTTGAATTTCAGATTTCAGTTCTAACCCCATCAATATCTTCTTGCTTGATCTATTTGAACTTTCAAGTGACATTGACCATACCAAATCTATTTAGGAGTGTGCAGGTCGTAAATAATTTAGGCTGCAGATAAAGACCACAGCACTACTAGTAACTTACCTCAGATATATATACAGGACAGAAAGTAATCATGCTCCTATCAAATATATAACATAAACTATGACTGATAAGATTTTTCTGTTTAATACTGTAGGGCTCAAATTCTACTACTTACTTATAAAGAGAATAACCACAGCATACAGCAGTTGATATACCAGTGTAGTTTGGAAGTCAATGAGCATGTCAAAAGTATATCAATTTATTTTTAAGCATGTTATATTTATGAGTATTCATACATTTATAAGTGTTTATCATTTGACTTTGACCCCAACAAAGAAAGCCTTAGTAAGCACACATACCAATATGTCATCCCATACAAGGTCCTTCAGGGAGGCCGGTACATCTTTCCAATGGGCATGTGTAATAGGGATCTTCTCTCTTGCAACGACCCCAAGATAACTGTGGAACTTCTCTTTGTTATTGCCTGATGCTCTCCCAGTAGTAGGGTTCACGTTGACAGTTGGCCTTGGCTCGTCCAAGGTTCTCAAAGTCAACCTTCTTAGCTTCGTCGACTGTCTAGTCCTGCTAGATGTCGATTCAGAGCATGCGTTTGCATTGGGAGGGGACACAGGTGGTGTTGCCATCAAACTGCAAAACATAAGTATGTAATAAAAACACGTAAGTGATAACAATAATATATTTGGTGTATAATGAATGTTTTACATTTAAAACTACGTTAATTGGTATGTTGTGGTAATAAAAAAAATTACTTTATTATGTCGCAGTTACGTATTAATTTTCTCCCATAAACCTTCATCATGGTCGACACGATTAGCATGTTCATCATCAACTTCTTGGTCCTCAACAACGAGAGGCATCCGTGTTGCGAAACCAGGTATATCACCAACATCAACAGTACTTGCGTCATGATGGTAAGTTGCACCCCAGGGTCTTCCACGTAAAACCACAGAAAATCTTGCATCACAAGGATCTTGGATGTAAAATACCTGTCTCGCTTGTTCAGCCATTATAAAAGGCTCATCCTTGTAACCGACCTTATCAAGCTCAACTAATGTAAATCCAAACCGATCTTCATGCACACCAGTGTTACCGTTCACCCACTGACACTTGAAGACAGGCACCCTGAATGCAGTATAATCAAGCTCCCATATTTCTTGAATGACTCCAAAGTAAGGCATTGTAGCTTGAATTGGGTTGTTATCAGATGCACCACAAAAGTGCTCAGATGCCGCTTCAACACTAACCC
This sequence comes from Glycine tomentella, assembly GCA_007407185.1. Lineage (NCBI taxonomy): Eukaryota > Viridiplantae > Streptophyta > Magnoliopsida > Fabales > Fabaceae > Glycine > Glycine tomentella. The sequence goes on from PYAF01001184.1 coordinate 1,292,433, forward strand.
CACTGTTATGTACGTTACTATGTTCGTCTTGTCCTTTTGTGTAGAAGGAATAGTTGTTGATATCGTATCCCTTCCAAGTGGGGACATTCAGATTGGGACCAACAGCTAACAGTCTTAACGTCTTCGATGCACTGTCATCAAGAAGAATTTGGTCTTTAAACCAGGTAACAAAAGTTCGATTATGTTCTTGCAACACCTTCATAATGTTCATTCTTGGGTGACAGTTTTTCAAATACTGTTTGTGCCTTTCTATATAAGGCAAAGCCTCTTTCGTGTTATTTAAAACATACAGATGTGCCTGTGAAACCTGTTGTCGACTGAATGTGACTACATTGTATCCCCGTGTACCCCTACCGCCCGCAGACAGTGCATGACGGATTTGTGGAATCCCAATAGGATTAACTGCATCGATGTATTCTGAACAAAACTCAATACTTTCTTCAGCAACATATCTTTCAACAATGGAAGCCTCTGGACGGTATTGATTCTTGCTATAACCTTTTAACACCTTCATGTAGCGCTCAATAGGGTACATCCACCGCAGAAAAACTGGCCCACACAACCTGATCTCCCTAACTATGTGAACAATCAAGTGGACCATGATGTCAAAAAAAGATGGAGGAAAAAACATCTCCAATTGACAAAGGACAACGGCAGCCTCATTCTCCAAATCATCTAATTGTTTCGGGTCGATTACTTTGCTAGTGAATTGATTAAACAAGAAGCACAAACGAGTAATAGCAACCCGCACTTTTTCAGGCAAAATCCCACGAATTGCAATAGGCAATATTTGTTGCATCAACACATGACAATCATGAGACTTCAACCCTACCAATTTAAGCTCTGTCACCGACACAAGGCTCTTTATATTAGAAGAGTATCCTTGAGGGACTTTAATTTTTCGCAAACACTGACATAATTGTTTTTTTTCTTTTGTTGACAACGTGTGACTTGCAGGTGGCAAATATGTTTGGCGCCCATGCTCAATTGGATGCAATTGGTGTCTTATACCCATGTCAACCAAATCTTGTCGAGATTTCAAATTATCCTTTGTCTTCCCTTGAATGTTAAGGAGGGTCCCAATTAAACTATCACAAACATTCTTCTCAACATGCATCAGGTCTATACAATGTCTGACATTCAAATCTGACCAGTATGGCAGATCAAAAAAAATGGATCTTTTCTTCCAAATTTGCTTATCAGATGGATCCTTCTTTTGGGTTTTCCCAAAAACATTGATGATGTTGTTGACACGATCAAAAACTTCTTTTCCTGTTAAAGGTGTTGGAGCCATTTCATTCTCTGGACAACCATAAAATGCCTTCTTCAATCGTCGGTATGGGTGATAGGGTTGGAGGAATCTCCGATGCCTTGTATATACTGTCTTCTTTCCATGTTTAAGTTGGACAAAGCTTGTATGTTTTTCACATATAGGACATACATGATGTCCTTTGACACTATATCCACTCAAATTACCGTATGCTGGGAAGTCATTAATTGTACAAAAGAGCATGGCATGCAACCTGAAAGTTTGTTGTAGATGCCCATCGAACACATCCACCCCGTCAACCCACATTTTGTTAAGGTCTTCAATCAACGGTGCCAAATACACATCAATATCATTTCCTGGTTGTCGTGGACCCGCTATCATCATAGACAACATAATGTATTTTCGTTTCATGCACAACAAAGGGTGCAGGTTGTAAATCATAAGCAATACAGGCCATGAACTGTGGTTAGTGGATAGGCTACTAAAAGGATTCATACCGTCAGAAGCTAGGGCAAGCCTCAAGTTTCTTGGGTCATTGTGCAAATTCTGGGTACTTAAGGTCTATTGCCTTCCACTGAGGAGAATCGGCGGGATGCCTGAGATTGCCATCGGTAGATCTTCCATATGCATGCCAAGTGAGGTTTTTTGCATCATTTGCATTAGCAAACAACCGCTTAAACCTAGGAATAATTGGAAGATACCAACAGACTTTTGCGGGACGACCGGTGAATGAGGTTGACTCAGACTGCCTTCATCGTCTGTCACTTTGTATCTTGGGGACCCACAAGTAGGGCAATTGCGCAATTCGGCGTATTCCTTGCGGTACAGTATGCAATCATTAGGGCATGCATGTATTTTCTGGTACTGCATCCCCATAGGACACAAAATCTTCTTGGCTTCGTAATGAGTATTGGGCAAAGTGTTATCCTCAGGAAGCATTTTTTTAAGCAATACAAGCAACTCTGTAAAACTTTTGTCACTCCATCCGTATCTGGCCTTCAAGTTAACCAAATACAACACCGCCGACAATCGTGTGAACGATGAGCAGTCAGCATACAAAGGGATCTTTGAATCAGTCTCCAATTTTGAGTAGCTCGGTGCATGTGCTTGCCGGAAACTTTCTTCACCAAGGTCACGAATCATGTCTTCTATACGGTCGACGTTTGAGTCACACTCAAATGTTGGTTGTGACTCTGTTTCAAGGTTTGACAGTTCACCATGCCATATCCACTTAGTATAAGTCGGAATGATGCCATCACATATTAGATGAGTTCTAATGTCATCTATGGATTGCCGTCGCCCATTCCCACATTTGACACATGGACAAAAATATTTTCCCCGCAAACATGGTGCATTTCGGGTAGTAAATTCAATAAAGTGTTCAACCCCATTTTCGTATTCATTCGTAATGCGCGGTGCTCTCATCCAACTACGATCCATGTTTTCCATCTGATGGGAAACCTTTTGAATAAAAAAATTATATGGATGCAAATGTATGTCATGTATACATTAAAGGTGTGGTCCTATCCCATTCAGGAAGCAATGTATTTTATACATTATTCGTACATTTACATTACATACGGTTTCTTATATTTAATGAAATTTCGGCAGCATTTCGCATTGGTCTCTGAGTACACGACATGAAAGCAGAGGTTTTATTCAACCGCATTCAGTATGGACCCGGAGAACGCAAATTGAAATGTACCAAAATTTCATTAAATATAAAAAACTGTATGTAATGTAAATGTACGAATAATGTATACAATACATTACTTCCCAAACTGTCCAAACGGACAATTCAAGATTCAATGAAAACGATTAATCCAAACTATCCGTATTAATCATTGACTTGAACCTTAAACGGGAAACTAAGGTTGTAAAATGCAATGCATGTTATGGAATATAATACAAAAAATTCCAACAGCACACAATCAATGAAAGTAGGACATTAAATTCAGTTTCATTGTACATACCTGAATAGGCGATTATATTAAAGGCACTTGTGTAAACGACTTTTGTTGCTTTCAAAATAGACTTTTACGACGTTATTGAGTTAATGCTAGTTGGACCTACATCAACAAACAACATTTATATAACACAATGTTTAACACATACATAAACATATATACCATGTTCAACTACTAGACCGCATATGGAAAATTTATAAGGACTGGGCTGCAACAACACAATGGCATAAAAACACAACATACAAACAGGGGACACAGGCGTAGGTATAATCTGCAACAGTGCCTCTCAGGTTATGTGGTATTGAAATCATGCATCAGTGATCATGAAATTAATTAATATGGCAGATATTAGTAAGTGATTTTTTTGTAAAAATATTGGTAACTTAAACATCTTCAGCCAATTGTTCAGTCCCTTATCTGTGCTATTTTCTTTTTATTCTATGATCTATGTATCTGGTCATGTAAATGGTATTTCATACAAATACAACATTTTGTAAAGCAAGCACACATAAATTTTATGCAATCTCTGCAATCATGGCTGATTTGTTAAGAGGTGTTGTAGTATATTAAACTAGTCGAAGGCTGGAGTCAGTTGTTTTATTTTCATCATGTCATTTACAGTATTGACCAACATTTCTTTTCTTAATCACTTTTGAATAATTCAATTAATATTAAAAAAAGTTCGTATGGGACAGTTTTTAATTAAAGTAGTATATTAAAGTAGTCCTATGGCATTCAATATTCTCACCACCACTCCCCATCATGACAACACCAGTTAATAAAAGGGAGAAACTTTTAATTTTGATTAATTAGTCGAACAGAAAGTTAATGATCAAGCCTTTTAGTGAAAAAAAATAGATAGTAAAATAATTAATTTTAGATAATTACTACAATGTATCAGGTAAATTTTTTTTGGATTATATACAAATAAATAAATAATTTTATAAATTTATTTAGATTTTTATTTAATTCAATTAAAAAAAATATATTGTTTTACAACATAACCACTCACACACGAATAATCAAGATAAGTTTAATAAATTTTAAAAAGAGGTTTATGATTAATATTTTTAAACATTTACATTTCCACGTGAAGATATATTGAAATATCCTAATTTTATTTTGTTGTGTTTTTGCTTCTCTATTTTACTCCATTTTCATTTGGTTATTTTATCAAGTTATTTAGTTTTCTTACATAATTTTATAATAATCCTTAAACTTTAGAGATTGATTAAAATTTTGTGAATACAAATAACTGAAAAAGTGTCCAAATTGCTAAATAATATTAAAACAATGTTATATCTCAATTTGATAACAAAATCTATGTTAGAGCTGTCAGCATATCGCCATATTTATCTACATTTTAGATATGTCTATCCCTACACATGAGAAAATGTTGTTATTGGGCTATCTTCATTTGTCCACACTCCATATGTCCCTTCTTAGCGTGAGGGAATATGTTGCAACTTCACATCAGCTTCAGGTATAACAATGTCACCTTTATGAGACTTGTGCAAATCTCACCTGAGCCGGTTTTTTACATTGAATAAGGTCTGAAATTTAATTACTACTACATTGGCAAACAAACAAACAAAAAACATATTACTAGACGCGTGGACAATTGTAATTAATTAATTAAAACATGTATGATATATAGTAAAGGACAAATATCATCTTCAGCCCGCGACATGTAACAAACAAGGAAAATGTGGATAAGATTCTTTAGCAACATTGCCAAACAACCCTTCTTAACATAGCAATACTCAAATCTCAACACAATTTTAGTTTTGAACAGAGAAATGATGGAAGACAAATAAAGCATGCAAATTTATTAATTACTCCACATTGACACGAGCATGATAATTCAATGACCATGAGACCTGCACAAGTCTAACGAATTGAAACAAACACAAGGAATAATAATTAAATTGAGCAAAATAAAAAAAAAACTATTCATGAACACAAATAAGTTGTACTCTAGCCACTTCCCCCGAGAACACCCTTAAGCTTCTTCACTATGTCAGGGTCAAGGAAACTGTTCTGTGTCACCAAAGGAGTGGAGAAATTGTTGGCAAAGAGTGCAAATTCAAGGATTTGAAGGCCAGGGCTTGCACTGCTGAAGACAGGAAAAGCAAGGGCCTTTCTCATACCAACAGCAATTTGGAAGTACAACAACCCTTGTGGGAAAACCATGAGCTCTCCCTTTTTCAGCACCTTCTGATAAACTATGTTACCTGAACATATGAATCCAGCAAGGATGTGACCTTGGAGCACAATGAGTAATTCATTGGCACTAGGTGAGTGTGGAGTGGGATAACACCACCAGGACCAAGGTCTAATGTTGCTGCAGAGAGGTCAAGGCCATTGAGACCTGGGAATTGAGCAACAAAAGCTGGGGTCACACCAACATTGATTATGTTTGTGACATTTGCAGCTTCAGCTAAGCCTGTGTACACAAAGTCATCTGAAGTTACATTAGCAGGTGGCTTCCATGGGTAGCCTGAGGGGGTGTCTGCACACTTAAGGTCTGCAACACAGAAGTCTTGGACAGTGGCATGGGAAGTGGATGAGAGAAGGCAAAGGAGGAAAACAATGTGGAAAAACATCTTGTGTTTTGTGTTGGCTTGGTGGTGTGAAAAATGGGAATGAATGGTAGGATATTCTACACAATATGGTATATATATTGAGGTTCGTTGCAAGTTGGAGGTTTGAACATATATGCCCATGCAGCTAATAACGACAAAGCCAAAATGATGAGAGCCAGAGTAACACCTTATGGATTCTTTAGAACATTCCAGCTGATAAGGTCTCTTCCCCCCAACACACACACACACACACCCACACCCACACCCACACCCACGGTGGCATTAGACAAAGAAAATGAAAAGTTGTTTTCATAATTAAAACCATTTTGGCGAGTAAAGATGTACCTATTAATTATTGAAACATGGGGGCTGATTTTGCAATAGGATATTTCCTCAACAGGTTATCTAGTGGTGTCTATGCTCAATTGTTACATAGTGTGTGTACAAAAATCTTTCCAAAGTCTTTCTTAGTTTGAATCTTACAAGGAAAATAAGGTTTCATTATTCGGTTGGTTCCTGTAATTATAAAAATTATATCTTTTCATCTTTATATTTTTGCTCTAAGGACTAAAAGAGATTATATTTGCAAAAAAAAAAAAATGTTTGTGTAGGGACAAAAGAAACTGTTTTTAATAATAATAAGAACTAAAGTAATTAAAAAATGCAAGTATAAAGAGTAAATGAATAATTAATGAAAGAGAACAATCACCACAGAAGTAACTCCAAAAAGGAAAAACTGTGGATATACATCATAAAACATCAGATAGGAAATTTATTTAGGTTGGATAAAAGTTCATATTAATCAAATTGCTGTCCTACTGAAAACCGTTAACTACTTTGCAAGTCATTGCTAGTAATTAATATCAATCAATCTATATCATGTGGACATAACAGCCACAAGTGTCATATGAAGCAGTTAATTTTCAAAAGTTCAGAGACGAAGCAATTATTATTGGGTCGGTGCCTTGGTGGAGTCCGGGAGCACCCAGTTAATAAAGGACTAACAAAAGAATCTGACACGGTATTTCCATCCAAAATCTTAATTAAGATATTAGTTATATGAGTTATTTTTTAAAATATTTTTCATTAAGCTCTTTTGTAATTAATGTAAAACTATCATTCACACTTAATTTTGTAATAATTATTTTTCCTAATTTTGGAGAATTTAATGATATTTTGAGACAGCAAACGCAAGACTATATAGCAGGAGCAGAAAATGAAACTTAATAGAATGTGGTCCAAAGTCATGTGAGAAGGATAGGAAGCCCATGAACACAGACAGTTGACAGCTAAAAGCTTTGCTGTTCTTTCAATAGAAACCATGTAAATGTGTGGAAAAGATAAAAGCTGTTGTTGCTAAGATTTCTTATCACTATCATTTGGCTGGTATAGAAGACCTTATGGAGCAACTGAAGGGCACAGAAATAGTCTACATTGCCGGTTTGTCCTTTTTAGTGTTAGCTTTTGGCATGGACTAAGGTTTTACATTCCAATTAACTATAAAGCAGCTATGGAGAATATTGGAATAATATTAAGAGAACAATGATCTTAATTAAATATGATTGAGGTTTTAATTAAAGGCTAAATGATTCATTAGTGTCATATCAAAATCAAAGTAATGTGTTCAGTTTTAAATTTAACAATTATCAACCCTCATTCAATCACACCATATTTCATCACATAAACAATGATTTATAACTGTAAAAGTCAACTGTCAACAAGCATTATGATTAATTATTAAAATAATTTTGTATAAAAGTTTATATATTTATTATAAAATAATTTATTATTAGATAACAGTATAAAATTATTTTAAACTTTCTTGCATTTCCTTTATATTCTAAGTTTTTTTTTTTCAATTGGTAATAAGGTCCAAAAATTGTTATTAATTTGTCCCATTTGATATGAAGGGTAACTTGAAGACAAGGTAGAAGTTAACAAAGTAATCCATTTAGGGAACAAAGTAATCCAAAGGGGTTTCAAAGACCACAGCCTTCAGCTGGTGTTTGTCCAAGTAATTGCCAACAGGAACTTAAGAAAGTTATTAAGGAGAGTTTGGTTAAGCAAAATATGTTTCCAAAGACCTCTGAAAGATTAAACTGAGGTTCAGATACTTTCTCTACAAGCACAAGCTAATATTCTGCTGTCAGGACTAACACTTTTTTTTTATCCTTCTTTCTCAGCAATAGCTCCAACGATAGAAAGAGGGCCTAGTCTAATTTTCAAGCTGATGGGTTTAGAACAAGCCCCCTCAAAATTTTTATTGTGAATGTAGTTTGTGTAATGGCCAGTAAGTTTTGTGGACTGATAGTTAGGTTGTGGTGATTTTACAGCATTGGCGTCCACTGAGTAGTAGAGGGGATGATGATGGTGAGGATGATGATAGTGATAATAATGTTGAGGATGAAGAAGATAAAAATTTCCAGGAGTTTGAAAAAGTTTCAGCCTTTGCCAAGCCGGTACGGAGGAGGAGGAAAAAGGGTTTGGATTTTAGAAAATAGAAAGAGATCACTCGGGATGATAGTTCTTCCTTGGGGAAGGAATCAGAGAAGGATGTGTCAAGCTTTAGCCAAACTACTGGGAAAAAGAAGAATGAAAAGGGCAGTAAGAGCACATACAAGAAATCCTCATCTTTGGATGCTAATGTCATTTCTCCTATGAAAGTGGATACTAAACCACTGTTAGATGACTCAGATGGTGGGTTTATCAATTCAACTACCACTATGGAAGTAGATACATTAAATAAGGTAGATCATGAGGAAAAAGTTAAATACGCCATAATTTATGATGACAAGGAGCAAAATGAATCTGTGGCTGGATTGGACCAAATTTCTTCTGATAGGATGCCTGATTACAATTTTGGATCCCTAGATGTGCAAAGGCCAGGGCAAACTGACTTGACTTCAACCATGCTGTCTTGTTCTAGTTCCAATAGTATTAGAAGTGAACAAAAGCCTGTGTCTCTTGATAGTGAAATTGATTCTGAGAATCAAGCTCGGATTCAGCAAATGTCAGCTGAGGAGATTGCAGAAGCCCAGGCTGAGATAATGGAGAAGATGAGCCCTGCATTACTAAAATTACTACAGAAGAGGGGCATAATAAATTGAAGAAACTAAAATTAGAAGTGGGTATTGGCTCAGAATCTGTGAATGGACATGCTCAGAGTCCTTAAGATGCAAAACATCTACACACAGAGGATGGCATCGCTCAAACAGTGATTGTGAGTTGTGACGCCATCCAAAGAAAAGCTAGATTATGAGAAAATTAGCACAAAGACGTCAACCACCGCTAGTAGTAGTGCATGGAATGCTTGGAGCAATAGAGTTGAGGCTGTTAGGGAGCTACCATTTTCCTTGGCTGGG